>WOGL01001388.1:0-11511 GCA_015342145.1 Leptinotarsa rubiginosa
TCATTGGTTATTTCGACACACATGACTAGAAATAGACAAATTTGATAGGATAATTTTTTTGGCAAAAAATTTTCTAAGGAATTTGATATATCTTGCGTAAAAATGCAAAGTAATGCTTGGGAAGAGCTAGTAAAATGTGAATAAAACAATTGAAACAGAATGATCTCGAATAATTTCGGAAAAACTGATGTAATAGCAATGGATTTATAGTTTTCAACGTTATGATTTTTCAGCCTTCCAGATATTTTCAAAATGGGATTGAAAGTATTATGTTAAGGGCGGCAAAAAATGTATGTTCTCTTACGAGATTGACGGGTATATTGTCTCGCCCACATGTTAATTTGTTTTTTAATTCATTCGCAGCCTCTATGATTTCGTTCTCAGAAATATTTTGAATAAAAAAATAGTATCACGTAAAACCGTCGGGTTTTACGTGATACTGAAATGAGGAGCTAAAGATAACAATAAAATGTGGCGTATTTAATTTTTCATTACGATCATCCAGAATTCACCAGGGTTTTCTGATCTCTTTATGAAGTCCAAGTACTCAAGATACATTTCATTTTTACCAATTCGACACATGGTTCTGAATAGTTCAAGGTAAAAAGGAGTCTGCGTTTTTATACATAAAATAATAATGGTGTATTTTGAAATATCATTTGTTAGGATTCTGGTAAACCACGACAAGTATTTACGAGATATGATTATTCTCCTCCGGTCCCCTACCGCCTTTCAGACCTTTATAACGCCATGTCGGCATCATGGTATTCGATCAGGCGTGTTACTAATTCAATTCTATATTCCGGCAACAACTGGATTGCAATGGCGATGTGCCGCGGTGACCATCGCGACATAACATGCGATTCCATTGACCACTGGATTCAATTTGTTTGTCGTATCGTTATTGAGTGTAGCATGTAGAATTCGCTGCGGATTCCATTACAAACTTCTGATATCCCTCCGGATCGATCATACCAAGTGACGTTGATTTACTTAGTTGGGTAAGCAAAATAGATACTACTGCTTATTATTGATAGAAGTAATTTCGAATTATTTTTTTTCGAATTACTTGCCGGAATGTAGTACAGATATCGATTACCGAAACATGTGTTAATTATAGAAGATGTTTTATAATTGCGGTGCTTAACGTTGTCAAAAAATAAACATTTGAGAACAATATGAATATATCTATATATATGTCATATTTTCTGCAAGACTGCAACGGCAAAATCCACTGACTACAAGTCCAGCGAAGACTTGCTGACTTCAATAAAAAATAAGTCTAATTCAGAAGCAAATAAAATATTTTTGAAAATCGTGTAATTTGAGGTTTCTCGCATTTCATACAAATATTACAAATATGCTTATTTGGATCGATTCATGAAATTCATTGAAAAAGTTTCAATTTTGAACTATAAACAGCATGGCTTCCAGAAGAATAGGTCGACGATAACAGCCAGTCTTGATTTTTATGAAAAAATTGTAAACCTGATTGAGTTAGGCAAGAGCCCTGTTTGGGTC
This sequence comes from Leptinotarsa rubiginosa, assembly GCA_015342145.1. NCBI lineage: Eukaryota > Metazoa > Arthropoda > Insecta > Coleoptera > Chrysomelidae > Leptinotarsa > Leptinotarsa rubiginosa. The sequence goes on from WOGL01001388.1 coordinate 1,522, forward strand.
TTTTGCGACTTCAGTAAGGCTTTCGATTGCGTCAATTATGGTAAATTATGAATGAAATTAGAGACATATGGAGTCAGAGGTGTTTCATTTCGATGGATTTTAAGTTTTTTACAGAATAGAACTCAGTATGTAAGCATGAAACAAATATAATGATGGGATAATTACAAAAAATTTTAACTCGATATGGGGGTGCCGCAGGAGTCAATTTTAGGTCTTATCCTCTTCATACTCTACGTTAATGATATAGAGAATGTTTTAGGAAATGAAATGTACACAGCATACGCTGACGATTTTACGTTAATTCTATGATAGATTGTATGTTAATTGTATCAGATTTAGATGATAACCGTCTATAATAAAAATGCAATGTATTGCCTACTATAGTGGTAATGACCTACATTTGAACCAGTCTAAAACACAAAACCATCAGCCAAAACAAAATTTTGAGACTAATGATATTTTCCCTCGTGAAATTTCACCTCATCCAAGTTTATATATTTTCGAAGTACGCCTCTATATATTTAAAAATATTGACAAATTTTATAAAAATTCCAACATTCATACATTGAAAACAAGGCAAAAAATGATATTCACGTTCCATATGCGAGACTCAATATTACTTCAAATTTTCCTAATTGTATTGGACCTAGGATATATAACCAACCTACCGAAATTATTAAAGAAACGAAGACATCTTCGCTTCAAAAAATTTAAAGTGACTTTCTATTGGAAAAATGTTTTTACTCACTAGATGAGTATTTCGAAGAAAATTTTCAATATTAATTTGTGCTTGTTTGATATATTTTCATGCACTTTTATTGCGACACTCTGCTTTTGTGATATTTTTGTTTCGTTTTGCACTTCATTTTATTTTAATGACTATTCGTGTACATTTTATATGTCGAAAATATATAATAAAAAATAAATATTATTAATATTATTATTATTATTATTATTATTATTATTATTATTATTATTATTATTATTATTATTATTATCAGCTATTTATTTAAATTAAATACATCATAATTCTTAGTAGACTGATAATATAAAGTTTTGACTAAAATAAATAAATGCATTCATTTCAATAATTTGCCAAATCACATTTTAAATTAATAAATTTATATGAAAACGGTGTACATCATTAACGGTTTCTCCCTTTTCCGCTGGTTATGAATATAATATTTAGTTAAAGTTCGACACATTCTCTATAAATAATAACCAAGTTTGAACAATTTAACTAAGAAATTTTTAACATGCATACTCACATATCAACATCCAACTTTATTTTCTACAACTTTTGTGTGATATCCAGTTTTCATATTCTTCATATCAGTTTTATGAAAATTAATAGAAGTCTCAGTTTACTGAAACATTTTTTGTAAATAATTAAATATCACTGGAATCTTTTGTTTCAAGACTGGAAAATTATAATTTGTAGTTTTCATTAGAATTAAAAACTGAATTAAGGCTGTTTGTGAATCACTTGATGAATAGTTATTATTATTGATCCAATTGTTTGAAAATTTCAGAACTTATTCAACATTTTTATAATCTCTACAATTAGCAGAGTTTTCACAATCACTGATTTCTAGACGCGAAACGAATCTAAAAATTGTGTAATTATTATCATCAATAGTGTTAAATTTCCATCAAGTAACGGGTCAGTCCATTCATAACTGATTTCAATGCATAAAAAAATCCATCTTAAAAGTAGACATAAATAGTGAAATATATATGAATATTTCAAAAACAATACATATTGGATTTAGAACAGTCTGGATAAACTTAGTTTGGAAAATGGACTTTGAAAAATCATCAAATATTCAAATAAAAAAGAAGTGGAGTTGACTGGAAAATGCTCAATTTTTCCATTTCAGCATTCAAATCACTACTTTTTTTAAATACATCTAACTAGTACTCAAGAAATATGAATATGAAACGTAAAACATCTATGTTTTGCTCAATTTAAGTCGGTGGATACATTATTCATTATCTGTTATATTTGTAATCTTATATCATCATAATACAGGAAGAAAACAGATAGATATTCACTGGAGTACAAACTTAATGTATTCCGCTTTGTCTAATAACAATATACCCTTCGCACGCGACGGTAAACAATTTGATGTCAGGTATATGCAAATGAGTATATTCCTCATAAAATTCTAATAATGTGATGTCAAAAATAGTGCCTGTTCTTTCGACTGAACATTCATGTTCGTTGAACATATTCAAGTTAAGTATTATTTATTAATAGAACGACAGAATGAGAAATTTTACGTAGTTCGATGTCATTACTGTTTTCATCTGAATTTATGAAAAGCAGTATTAAAAGAGGAATAATTTTTTTATTGTCTGCAATATTGACATGCATTCAAAATTCAGTGAACCATTTGAAAGCTAACAAGAAAAGCCAAATTATGAAAACACTGACCCGTTATTTGATGAAACTATTACTGATACAATCCGTGATAATAATTATGGAATTTTCTCTACCGTGAAGCGGAACGCATCTTAAATAAAATGTATTGTGGGAGTTTTTTAATTATTATCATGAAAATAAAAACCTAGATAGAAAATCAAAATATAAATTTTCTTGAATTCGGAAACATGCAATCATATTGTTGAATTTCAACGACTTCAATGAGTAAAAAAGTCGTAAGTTAGTAAGTAAGTAAGTAGTAAGTAAATTTATTCAATTCAGTTATAAGACAAATAATGAAAGAAAATTCAAAATGAAGTCACAAAAAAACAATTCTTGTTCTAATAATAATAATGCTATTGGGAGTCATACAACAGAAGAATACTCATTCCCCTTCAACCTATTTTATTTTTCATCAATCATATTTTCATTAATGATATCTCAAGGACCCTGTAACCTGAAGGTATCCTGCACAACCAGTTGTCATTTATACAACTCATTTGCATAATAAAATTACGCATATGCTGTTTCTGGCCACTTAGTAAATAGTAAAGTAAATTATCAGTTCAATAATGATCCCGTTTGCTCATGTCGATCATGAAATCATTCAGGAATACTTTGTATTAATTTTTTCAGCAGAAAGTTGTGGAAATGAACACTTCTAGGCTATTGGTAAAATGTGTTATATTGTAGTGGATATATTAAGAAGAAGAAGAGACAGTTAAGTTTTTATTAAAAACAAAACAGTAGTATTTTTGTGTGTCTGTTATGAAAACTGATGTTTGTGTTATCTTGGTTTTATTCAACACCAATAAAATGTTCAACAAAAACCCAAACTCATTTTAATCCACGGAAGCCATGGGCCCAGTCCAGAATTGAAAGTGAGGAATTTGGCGTCAAGTTATTAAAAATAAGTAACAACAAAATGGCGGGAGTATAGGTAACAGCCAGCTTTATAATGTTAAACCATTCGATGGAAACGGATTTTCGAATTGGGAATTTAGAGTTAAACTGCTGCTGGAACAGCCACAAGTCCTAGATGTTCTAACACAAGAACCACCCACAAATGCTGATGAACTTGCAGTTTTCATGAAAAATGATACTAAAGCTCGGAATATCATTGTACAATGTATGTCAGATAACTTACTGGATATGATCAAAAGCAAGAAATCTGCCAAACAAATAATGGAAGCGCTTGAAGGAACGTACCTCAAGAAGGGAATTTCAACGCAAGTACAACTACAAAGGAAACTGCGAAGCTTGAAGTACAAGCAGGAAACAACATTGAATATATTTCTAACAGAATTTGACCAAGTTGTATGCGAGTTGAAAGCAGCTGGAGCAGGCATAAATGACAATGAAATAGTGTGTCAACTATTGTCTGCAATGCCAGAAAGTTACCAAGCAGTGACAACAGCCATTGATATCATGTTCTGCCAGGATGAGACAAAGGTAAGCATAGACTTTGTCAAAAATAAACTTCTAATGGAGGAAGAAAGACAACGAAAATGCCAAGTTGGAAATGAAAGCAATGATGTAGCGTTTTCAAGCTATAAAAATAAAAAGTGGAAAAGGAAACCAGGTACAGGAAGTAACAGAGAACAAGGAAGTTTTCCTTTCAGATGCCATTCTTGTCATGAAGTAGGTCACATGCGTAGGTTTTGTCCAAACATGAAACGAAAAAATGAAAGGCAGGCAAATGTAACCGAAGGAAATGACAATAAGGAAGATGATGAAGAGGTGACGTTCTTAGCCGGAGATACTGAAAGCAAAACAAGTTTCCCAAGAGAAATGAAAATAAAATTTGTTGTAGACAGTGGTGCGACCCATCATTTGTTGAAAAAGGAATATGAAGACAAACTCATAAATCATAAAGAAGTAAATCAACGAATTTGTGTAGCAAAGAAAGGACAGAATATTACAGTTTTAAAGGAAGGAGATTTGGTTCTGAAAAATGAAACTGGAAGAAAGGTTACAATGAAAAATGTATGGGTATGCAAAGATCTAACACACAACTTACTGTCAGTAAGAAAGTTGGAGGAAGCAGGTTTTGAAGTTTTATTCAAAAACAAAGAGGTTTTCATAAGAAAATCAAATAACAACTTGATGATAGGAAAGCGAAGTGGAAATTTATACTTCTTAGAATTTGAAGTGGATTCCTGTATCGCACATTTAACTAATGCAGACAACCGCATGTTAATGCATAGAAAAATGGGACATTCAAGTAAATATCCACCACCAGAACTGTGTGAAATATGTCTAAAGGGGAAGCAGACACGTTTACCGTTCAATCCCATATCTCAAGAACGAAAACCAAAAAGACTCTTAGAAGTAATTTCAACAGATGTGTGTGGCCCAATTAATCCACCTACCCATGATGGAAAAAGATATTTTGTAACATTCATTGATCACTTCTCACATTTTTGTGTTTGCTATTTGATATCTGAGAAAAGTGAAGTTCTAGAAAAGCTCCAAAATTATGTTCAATCAGTAGAATCAAAATTCAACACAAAAATAGAGCGAATAAGATGTGATAATGGTGGAGAATACAAATCTCATGCATTTCAAGAATTCTGTAAGAAACGTGGAATAAAATGTCAATACACCGTACCAAGAAATCCGGAACAGAATGGAGTGGCAGAAAGGTTCAATAGAACGATAATGGAAAAAGCAAGATGTTTAATCTGCGACTCAAATTTAGGAAAGGAATTTTGGGGTGAAGCTGTATATGTAGCAGCTTACTTAACAAACCGACTTGAAACTAAAGCATTATCCAAAAACAAACTTCCTGCAGAAATCTGGTACGGAAGTAAACCAAATTTGGATAAAATTAAATTGTTTGGTTGTGATGCTTACAATTTAATACCAAAGGAGGATAGGATATCAAAACTAGACAGTAGAAGTGAAAAACTGATAATGGTTGGATACACGGATAATGGCTATAGACTATGGAATCCAGATCTTCGAAAGATAGTTCATGCAAGGAATGTAATCTTTAATGAAAACATGAACAATAAAGAAAAATTAATAAAAATTTTGACAGATGAAGTGAAGGAAATTGATGAAGAAAATGTAAGAACTGAAGAAAAGAATGATGAAATAAATCAGAAAGAAAGAAGTCACGAAGAAAGATATGAAGATATAGAAACTTCAAGAAGAAGTACAAGAATAAGAAAAAGGCCAATGTATCTGAAAGAATACGAAGTGGATAGCGAGACAGATGATGAGGCAAACCTAATGATAGCCCTCTCAGCAGGAAACCTACCTTCGGAAGTCCCACAAAATTTTGATGAAGCAATGAATGATCAAGAATGGAAGAAAGCCATAAAAGATGAGCTGGAGTCATTGGAAGAGAACAAAACTTGGGTTTTGGAAGAGCAACCAATAGGTGTAAAGGTAATTGATTCAAAGTGGGTGTTTCGGAAAAAGGAAGTGAATGGTGAAATAATAAAAAAGGCTAGATTAGTGGCACGCGGGTTTCGTCAAAGTGAATTAAATGAAGATGTATATGCACCAGTGGCACGTATGGTCACAATCCGACTTCTTTTATCATTGTACTTACAATATGATCTATCTGTTCTACAGTTAGACGTAAAGTCAGCATTCTTGTATGGAACATTGGAAGAACCTATTTATATGTATCAACCTAAGGGACTGGAGACAGGTCAATCAAATTTGGTATGTAAACTCAATAAATCTCTATATGGGTTAAAACAAGCACCAAAGTGCTGGAATATGTTACTTCATGAATGCTTAACATCTTTAGGTTTTCAACGTTCCAAAAAGGATGCTTGTCTATATTTTAAAGAAAGTACTTATTTGCTAATTTATGTTGATGATTTAATATTGTTTTCTGACGATATAAAATATATGAACTTTGTAAAAGAAGGTTTATCCAAAAACTTTAAAATGAAAGAGTACACAAATGAGAAGTTGATATTTTTAGGTCTGGAAATAGAAAAATTTCATGACGAACTTTTCATAAGTCAATCAGAATTAATCAAGAAAACTTTGGAAAAATTCAAAATGTATAATTGCAAACCATCAGATATTCCAATTCAACCAAAAATACAAAGTATTATATGTAAAGATAATAATGAGAGAAATGTAAATGAACTTGTTCATGAAAAATTGCCTTATAAAGAATTAATTGGCTGTTTGATGTACATTATGTTAGGTAGTCGACCTGATTTGAGTTTCAGCATATCATATTTTAGTCAGTTTCAAAATAATTATAATAAATCACATTGGATTTATCTCAAAAATATTTTAAGATATTTGAAACTAACTGAAAATTATAAACTTAGATTTGTAAAAAACAATATTTGTAGAACCCAGTTGATTTCATTTGTTGATTCCGATTTTGCAAATGATCCAAATGATAGAAAAAGCATAACTGGTTATGTAATTAAAGTTAATGAAATTTTATATTTTGGAAATCTAAAAAACAAAATATTGTTGCACTCTCAAGTGCAGAATCAGAATATATTGCATTGTCAGCATGTGTAACTGAGAGCTTGTTTCTGGCCCAAATGATTTTTGAAGTTTCAAATATTAATGTTTATCCAATTGAAATATTTGAGGATAATCAGTCATGTATTAAAATGGCATCCACTTTAGAATCAAAAAGAACAAAACACATTGATGTCAGGCATCATTTTGTCAGAGAATGTTTGACTCAAAGAAAAGTTAATTTGAATTTTATAAGTTCTGACCAGCAACAAGCTGACATTTTGACCAAACCATTAGCAAGAACTAAATTTCATTACTTTAGAAAATTGCTAAATTTGATAGATTATCAACAGGCCTAGAATTGTGGGAGGATGTGGAAATGAACACTTCTAGGCTATTGGTAAAATGAACCATGAAAAACAATGTTTGAAAAATTCAGTTTTGAACTTTGGTGGTTAGTGTACATTTGAATCTTACATTTACGTTATGAATATCAGAGCGAAATGTTATTTTACGATACAAATAGGAGTTTGTGAAATAACAAGCAGCTTGAAAAAGTTTTCTCTTCTCTATATTCAACGATCCAGCAGTAACTAGTTTATTTGAAATTCTTTCACGTCTATGAACACCATATGGACGGTGTTATGCAAAAATCGTCTATGCCACATATTCATGAAATTCGGATTTTAATTGAAAAACCTTCTTCGAGAAATGGCCTACAGCAAGCAAAAATGATTTAACCCGATATGCGATTCTAGGGCCATTTATGAAACAATATCCTAATCCACAAATTATGAATAGTGTTGGTATACGAAGTAAGCAAAAATGATCTAACCCACTGGTGTGGGATAGACTATTTTTGAAAAATTACCCATAGCCTATAGAGAATAAGTATAGTTGATCAGTATCAGTGTTGCCATTCAGCTGATTACTATTTAAATTGAAATTTGAAGTGGATTATATTCTGTACTGTTGAATCTTCAGTGAGTTTATTTTGTGGTAAGATTTTTTGATTTCATTTTATTATAGACAAATATTTTACAGGTCATTTCGGTTATAAATTTTTTGGTGCAGTAAAAATTCTAGAATAGTAAGGTTATGTTGACTATATTAATATTTCAATGTATTATAACGTATATGTACAAATATTTGTTTTTTCAGGATGAAGAATGTCAAGGGGATAAAAAAATATTAGATCTTTTAAAACCTAACCCACCTGACAGAAGTGGAGATTCGGATGTTGAGGAATCTTATCAGTTGTCAGATAGCGAGTTTTTACCCTCAAGTATCCATTCAGACGAAACTAGCTCAGAGGAAGAAATTATACTGAAGAGTAGACAAACAGATGATGATGCCTCTGAATCTAAAGGAAGAAAAAAATGCGGAAGACAAAGAAAATATGAAGGCCAATCAAGAGAAGACAGAAAAAAGTTATGTAACACAAATCAGAGATATTTGACAGTGACAAATAAAGTAGTGGAACCAAGAGTATTCAATGCTGAATTTTCATGTAAATGCTCAAAAAAATGTACTGAAACGGTTGACGTTAGAGTAAGAGAAAAGTTGTTTAAGCAGTTATGGAGCATAGGAAGTTTTGAAGGCAGGTGTGTTTTGCTGACTACGTGCGTTAAGAAAATAGATAAAAAAAATGACGTACACCAAAAGAGAAAAGTCAAAAAGATCAAAGACCAGGGTATACTTCATAGAAGATGTACAGGTATGCAAAGAGGTATTACTAAAAACGTTGCAAATTAATTTGAATCGTATTCGTATGGCACTAGACCAGCTCAAAAGCAACAACACCATAAAAGATAAAAGAGGCATTAAAAATGGAGGACGATATGCTGTCGATCAAATGCGCATTCAAGATGTTACCAATCATATGACTTCCTTTCAGACTTATGTTTCCCATTATTGCAGAGAACAAACTACGTTTAAGTTTTTGAGTGCTAATTTAAATTTGAAAAAAATGTCTTCACTATATCAGGAACAAACCGACAATCCTGTGAGTCCATCCAAATATAAAGATATATTTTATAAAAATTTCAACTTCAACACCGCATAAAGACACATGTGAAACGTGTGATGTAACAAAGCTCAGCTCAACAGTTCCAGCAACGTGAATACAGAAAAAATACAAGAGGAGCATGACAACCACTTGAAGACTGCAGCAGAAATGCGTAAACAAATGAATAAGGATTTGAAATTGTCCCAAGAAGATGATACTGTAGAGACATTAACGTTTGATTTGCAAAAGACGCGTCTACCTTCAAAATTACCGACAGCTATTGTTATTCCTTCAGAAAAATTGATCAAAACAAGACAATAAATCCAATTTTAGTCAAGAAGGAACTTTATTGACATTTTTTAATATTTTTCAATCTTCAACTGACAAATCTTGTTTACAAAACAAATGAACACAAAATAAACATACAGAATGATAACTAATGAGTAAATATCCACAGCTATTGTTTACTACAAGAGATAATTGAATTTTCATAATTTGGGCATTGCCGTGGGAAGCACAGGAAAGGGAATCTTCAATATATGGTAAGAACATGAAGCTGGCAGAGAAACCCAAGAAGTTGGCTCCTGCCTTCGATAATTTGTCATGGAAAATGTTAAAGCTCCAGTAGTTGAACTAAATTTATGGTCAGATTCGGTGGGTGGCCAGAACAGAAGTATAAAGCTTGTTTAAATATTGATAAATCTTCTCCAAAATCACCCTTCTTTGAAAAAGATTCAATTAAAATTTTTACTGTCTGGTCATTCATTTTTACCAAACGATTCACATTTTGATGATGTAGAATGTGCACCAGAGAGTTTACACAGATAAAGATTATATTGATTTTATGAAGACATGTAGAAACAGAAATAAATTCATCGTGAATAAAACAACAAGTGAGGAGATGGTTTCAGTAATAAATTTACAAAAAGCAATAACAGAAAAGTTGATATTGATAAAGAATCAATAAGTTCGTTAAAACTCACGAAATACTTCTGAAGAAAAATCAGCCGATGGTTTTGTTTATGAAAAGTCATACAACAGATGAAGCTTACATCCAAGTGAACATAGAGAAAAAAAGGAAAAGGTCGCAAACCTATAATAAAAG
>WOGL01001389.1:0-11509 GCA_015342145.1 Leptinotarsa rubiginosa
ATCTTATTTGAATGAGTCTGATCATCGAACTTGGGATAAAGAATTACAGAAAATATCCTTTGCTTTTAAAACAGCCGTTCACGAAGCCACTGGTTATTCTCCCACCTTTTTGAATTTTGAACGTTATGTTCCGACGGATGGAGAATATAACGGACGTCTTCAATCTGTTGAAGACATGGATCTAAACACTCTTAACAGAAACAAGTATGGCTCAGAAATTGATAAACTTCCTCAAATATATCATGATGTTCATATAGCTTTGTCTGATGCGTACAAGAAAAATAGTGGGCAGCACAACCTCCGGAAGCGTCCTGGTGATGTTTACCACGTGGGTGATAAAGGTTGGAGAAAAAATGTCGTTTTATCCAATAAAGCAGATCACTTTGCTTCTAAATTGGCACTTAGATATACTCTTTGCACTGTAAAAAGGGTCGTGTCGAAATTGGTGTATGATTTATTAGGACCAAATGGAAAGAATATTAGAAAGTTTAATGTGAAGAATCTGAAACCCTATAGAGAGTCGGAAGAAGTTTGATCGAGTGACTGAGAGAGTGAATGTGGCAACGATTGGCGACGGATGTATGGTGAGGCATAAATGTGGGAGTTATTGAAATAATCTGATTTGTATACGGTATGATAGCTATGATTGTAGCTCTAAAAAATTTTTCAGTGGCCTTACAAATTTTTTTGTCCACGCAGAGGAGGTGTGTAATGGTTCATGTATGAGGTACTGGGACAACCTGTATATATGTTTCGATAGTTCAATTGAAATGGCGTGCAGGTGGACAGAGGACAGTTGAAGCAACGGTGCGAGGCTTCAGGGAACGAACAGCGAGCAGAGATAAGGGTCGGTGCTGTTTGATTGAATAAATGTCAAATGTGTACCTATTTAACATCAAAGGCCTAAAAAGAATCTAAGGCCTAAATTAAATTCAATCAATTCAACCTTATCCGGAAAATTTCACTTCATCTCTATCTTGATGGTTCACTGCCTGCGAGTTTCTTCTTCCAGTCTGTATCTGAAAGTTACTTCTTTATATGATTCACAGATCTATGTTGAGCGTTCATTTCGAAATCAATTGCTTTCTTCCTTCAGTAGAAGGAGCAAAGGGCCAAAACTTCCCTTTCCCAAAATAAGTTTTCATAATGTAAAACTTTTTGAAATAATTTTTTTTTCGCAATTTTGTCTCCTCTTGTGAAATTTTTCGTTATCATCGTGCCCATCAAAAAAATCGTGAATCATAAATCGTTCTATTATTCTTAATACACAATTTCTGAATTTTCTTATTTCTAATGAAAAGCTGTTACTGAAAGGGCTAGTCGTTGATATATCAAGTGATTAAAAAATAAGTTCCATATATTTAAATCAATTACTTTGAATTTATATTGGAATGAGTGGAATAATTTCATATTCACATCATTTTTTTCCTTCAACAGTCTCTAAGTATATATTTCTTACAATCATGACTTTTGAAAATAGAAAGTCGAATATAATGAGGAATTTTACTGTGCAGAGACGGTTGAGGTTTACGTATCTTCCAAGTTATATTACTAGCTACTCATGGCGGGAAAATTTTTCTTGGATCTGACCATTTTGGTTACTTTCCTGACATGGTAGAATTGATTTATGTTTCGTGTATTTATTAGCATGTTGAAGTGTTCCAGTTGATGAATGTGAAAGAGATATGTTTTCAATGTTTCATTGTTTTTTGAGTAGATTTTGGAACGTGTGAAAATATTGAGAGCTCAGTTACTACAGAATTCATATAAATTTTGTCCTGAAGACAAACAGAAAAATTTATTTTATGAGGAGATAAGCTTTGCCCCAATGGAATTTGATAATGACTGTTGATCGTCCATGTCAAAAATTTTAAAATGATAACATAGAATCCGTTCATTTTTTCAGATGAAAGCATAAGTGTCTTTCAGTGTAAACAGCTTATACTCAAACAACCTCTATTTATTTTTTGTGGCTTGAATAATAATGCCTTCCTATATCTTATTCATCTATACCGTGACAGCGAATCTCTGAAAATTAATCTTATTTCTCTGTCACCTCGAACTTCACACATCCGTTGCAGTCTCATGAACTTTGGCACTAAAGTCTCGTAGTATCAGTCACAGGTCGTGACTTCGGAAGTTTATGTAAAGCCGAAGGAATATAAACGCGATTTGATGTCGCCGGAATTCAAACTTTTTTTAGTAGTTATTAGGACATCTGGAAGAATGAAACGACATGAGAAATGAGGGTAGAGAATATTTTAAAATTTTGCAAATAGAAACTAGTTGAAATTTTGAGAGTTGATGGTTCGTATATTTTCAAAAAAATTATTTCGATATTAATTTCCAGAACAATCAGAATTTTGACTGAATGCATACCCGATAATATAAACCAGCATAATTCACAATTTGTAACTACATTATGAAACTCAAACTACCGACTGTTGAATTCTAAAATAAAAAGGACCCACTCACTACAGTGGTTGTCATTCTAGAAACATTGCCAAATTATATATGGAAACGAGTAGTTAAAGACAGAAAATAGTATTTCTTTCAGGCTACAATAATGAACTCCCAAACAAATTGTTTGGTCGAGAGCTAACCGGCAAATTAATTCATTAGAGTTTTGAATCACATTTGAGACGTAATAACTTTCTGAAAAAAATTTATTGTTGGAAACGTTTTGAATTGTCGTTGAATAATGTGAGTAACGACCTCAAGCTTACCACGCTATATGATGAACTAGAGTCCCATTTACGAGTATTAGAAACGCTGGGGTTAATGTCTAAAAAAAAAGCTGCCAAGTTTAACTTCCTAGTAGAATCTTGCCCACCAGAAATAACACTCTGTACTTGACGATATAAAATTTCTGTTTCAAACTACTTTGAAAACTGATTTTGATGATTTCATGAGATACTTCAACGAAGAAGTGGAAATCAATGAACGAATCAGTATGTGATCGTTGGAATTCAACAAACAGAAAAAATATACTTGTATATAGATCATGTTTCATAAGCATCGGCATCTGATTCAATGGAATTAAATACAATGCGATACAAATACAGAAAAATAACAACAGTGTAGCAAATCAATCGAAATGGACTTTTTTCACTTTTTTCTGAAGTTTAGCGACAATGCAAGAAAATGTAGAATAACTGACAACATTTATTGAAATATACGTTTCAATTACTTATGTTTTCAGATTCTAATGGAAATATTCATATTATTGAACATTAAATTATCTGTTCTAGTCCTAGGATATTTGTCAAACCCGAAGTCGTTCGAAACTCTAGTCATATAGATGAATACAAAGTCAAAATTGAGAACCACACTGCCTACGAAGACGCTATACAGGGATCAACAGAAAGCTGAAAACTTAGTCAAAATAAACAAAGATACCACAGTTGACATCGACCGCCTAATGAGAAATTACCTACTTTCTGATTTCCTCTGCAATTTTTACCGTCACCATTCAACCAAAAGATAGTTGTCTCACAGTGAAAGCCGCAGATAAAGAACCAAAGTATCCCATTGAATTTTTTTTTTTGCAACGGAGCCTGAGAATACCTACGGTGCGTCATGGGGACCTTCACTTATTCTGGACAAACAAGATTTGAGTTTTCAGTACATGCTATAGATAGTGTGTACGTGAAGATAGATATCTATGTTAGTGATACCATCTTCTTCAAGAGGAAGATTAATTTTGTTCTTGAAGATGATCACTTGGTGATCGAAACAAGTGTTAAAAATAACGATTTGATATTTGGGTAATACTCCAGTAGTATTCAATAGAGTGACATTAAAAAAAATTGATAATAGGTTCAACTGCATTTGAAATAAATGAGTGATTTGTCTACAATTATGATGTGACGAATATACAGAAATATCAGAGAATGAGAATACGACTAACACTTTATGGAATTTCATCAAGTCACATATAGAAAATGAGAAATTGAAGATACACAAGTTACGGATCAAATAAAAATAGGCAATTCAAAATTTCGTGAAAATTGGAATCAGGCAATTAACCATATACGGACATGTATCCTTGTAGAAAATCATTTCAAAAGACACAACGCCACGAAATCCCTTTCTGAAAATGATAAGTGAATCTTGGGAGGCTTCATTTAATTCAAGAACTGTTACTGAAATGCCATCTTTATGTACCTAAGAAATACATGAGAGGAGAAACTTTTTGTTCAACAATATTTTAACACATTTAAGTGCTTTCCATCGACCTTTCTCGGGTATTTTTCTGAAAAAAAGGCAATAAAACTCTGATTCGTTCCACCAAAAATTGCAGAAATTTTTCATTAATATCACTTTTGCAGTTCACTTCGAATATCTACTGGTTCTGGTTGTTTTTCACCTTTAAAATAAAAATATATCTGACATAGCTAAGAACCTTTAGTAGCAACGGAGAGTAGATTTTTCATTACCATTTCAAACTGGAAATAATAAAGGGCTTTTTCTCCAGTTTGTACCTGAATATAACTTATATGCACAATCTGCACATCTTTGTGAAAAATTTGTTTCCAAACTAACTGATTTTTCTCTATTATCAAAGGTTTCGCTATATTTTTGTTTATGTAAAAAGCCAAAAAGCTTCTTCTCAAAAAAATGTATCTCTTCTGAAAACTATACCACTTTCGATTCAACTTCGAATTATAGTTGAAAACGAACTCTTTTCGATAATATATTGTGCTCAACTTATTTATGGAGAGTTGAAGAATACCTTCTCAAATCTCACATAAATTATGATTTGTACTGATTTGTCCTTCAACAAAGTCTGATATGTGGGATGGAGATTCTCATTCTGAATGAGCTGCCCCGGTGGGTCATAAATATTCCAGCATTTCGATTGAAGAATCAAAAGTCATATTTTAGCTGAAATAACAATTTTTTCATGAAATAATTGAGTTTGACACCATTTTCATATTTCAGTATTCTTTGTTCAACATTTTACTGGACAACATGTAGCAGACAATTTTTTGCCGTTGGTTTATGAGATACTGGAAAACGAGTGATTTTCGACTGTTTTTCACCTTCTTTGTTCTATACCCACACTCACGATGACTATTGATGTTCCAGCCTGGCAAACATGGGGTTAAGGCCGTTTAGTGATTTGTTTCTATCGTAAATACAGCGCAGTTTGAAAATAATGCCTTAGTTCTGATAATTATTTTGAAAATTCCATTCAGTGAAGTTTGAAGTCAGTAGTTGTAACTACGAGTATATGACAGTCATCACCGGCATTTGTTTCAATTTTATTTTCAGTGAGCGCGATTTTTTCTATTTATATTTGAAATTTGATTCGAATACAAAGAGAGGTTTCACGACCCTACCGTTTTCAAATACAAGTCCCTTGATTTTGTTCCCTGCAAGTGTGTCAACCAATGCTGCCTGAAATTGATAACACTTCTGTAAATGAACATACACCTTTATGTAAAGTAAATAACTTGTTTGCCAAAGTATGCAAAGACCTGTTGGCGAAACGAGTTGATTCGCCACACAATATTTTCTGTAGTCATTGTCTCTTGAAATTTTAGAAAACTCAGAACTAACCGTCAAACTAAATTGTTAAAACTGCTCACCCATTCTCTTCAATTCATTTATTTATTCCATTCATTATGCTAGTTACCATCGTTATTTATTGATTTTGTTCAGTGCATGAATTTTTCGAAGGGATAAGGTGAATAAATAATGCAGAGTACCTGGATGTGCGACTTTTATTACAGAATATTCTGGAACTTCCTAATCTATTTTGAAAAGTGTTGAACTCACAGGCAGCCGGCATTTTTGTTAGTGCGATAGGGGTAACTAAAGGTATTGTATCCTCATCCGGTCAAAAAAACTGAACCGTGATATACCGTCTTTCCTTCTGCTGCTATCCTGGGCCACTCTCTTTCAAGCAAAGATGCAGTGAAGCATGCCGCTTTGAAAAAGCTCGAAGCCGAGATTATCGGACTTGAGTACTGCTATGAAAGCAAGGACTTGAAGTGTGTCATCAGAAAAGCTTCATTTTGTAACGTACACCGCCAACCAAGAAATAACGATACAGATAATATGTTGTATGTAATACGGGAAGTTTTATAGAAATCATAATGTGAGCACATATGGGATCATGAAAATTCTCACCAACTTTCTTTCATTTTTTGTAACGACAATTTGTTGTTCCCCTTCTTTCGGATGAAAACTGATTAAAGATGGTGCATATTTATATGACGTTCATATCAACTCTCCATTACAAATAGTAATCTAGGTTTTTCTGAATCATTTCAATAAATTTTTTGTACCAAACGTCTGCACTATCAAGAACATCATTAACCTTTCCTTCCAGGAGTGTCGATCTATGAACTTGGGGTAGATTGGTGCAATAAAATTTAGGGAGCTATAAAATGATGCTTGGTACCTGCAATGAATTCTACTTCATCAATATGATAACGTAACTATTCAATGATAAATAAACTGAACAATTCTCATTCAGTCACACTGTAATACCGTTCAGCGCTGTATAACCAAAATGTATTAGCGATAACCAATTGATGACCATCAACTTCAAGCCTACTGAAAGCTGCCATAAAAATGAAAATTTTGAAATACACCGCCGGTACTAAAAGCATGAACCGATGATGCTTTTATCATGGTATTCGTTGAAAGACGTTGATAAATCACCATGCCATCTTCTGAATCTGTAAGGATGGCTTGCGGATAACGAATCCCAAATATTTCGTGCAAATAAAAAATGAAATAATTTAGGTTGATGCTGAGACTCGCCTTCTTCAAAATGATTTCTCCAGCACGTAGAGCAATATTTTTCCCGAAAGTAGCTAACATAATAATTATGAAATCGAAATATGAAAATCTCGACTTCGAACGAAATATCTGTGAAATAAAGTAGGCCTTGTCTTGGTATGCTGAAAGCTGTATTATTTTCGGTAGTTGCAATTTTCAGACGGATCGGTTCAAAATTTCTCGATGAATTTTTATCTGAAATTATATCGAAATTCTCAAAAAAAGAACTGACTTGATCTACACTAGCTTTCATATAATGTTGAGTAACGTGATTTACAACATCCCGAGTGATCTTTTCCGTCTTTTCACAACTTCTTCACAGACTCCTTGGGACTAAGAAATGGAAATTTCATACTCCTTATTAATACAGTCATTCATTTGATGTTATTCAACCCGGGATATTGCCTGTGATAAGTCATTCAAAGAATTTTTTTCAGTTTTGTTTTGGGATTTCGATTCTGTTTATGAATCCGTTGTATTCAATTTCACGATATGTTAGTCAGATACATTTTGTTCACTACTCAGACTTTTCTTTGCTTGAACTTTTTCATGGCCAATATGTTTTGTAGGAGTGATGCACTGTTTACAACCTTTGGTGTAGTAATTGATATTACTGTAGTTTAGTCCCAACACCAAACCGTTATTTTCAACACCTCGACACGTGTTTTGATCACCAAGTGATCATCTTCAAGAGGGAGATTGAAACTGTTTTAATCTCTCTCTTGAAGATGATCACTTGGTGATTGGAACACATGTCGAGGTGTTGAAAATAACGTTTTGGTGTTGGGACTGAACTTCAGTAATAGTCATATTTGGTAGGCTCAATGCTTCGTTAAGAACGGTCTGATTCGGCGATAAAGATATTTCTGCATTTGATTTAACAATTCTACCTGTTTATTCAAAATATTGATTTCATCTCGTAGTTCATTAGTGATTATGTCTTTTGGTTCAAAATATATTCGAAAATAATAATGTCTACCTATTTGTCGGCATCAGCACTGCTGTCAATGGCATCATATTAGGGACTGTCATTTTCAGTCTCAGCCACAATTCCATCTTTTTCACAGCAAATCAATTGTGTATCATCGATAATTTTGGCACTTTCACAACTATTATGATAGAAACTCTCACAAATTGTACATTTATAGCCAGTAACTACTTTGGATTTACATTTCTCACACAGAGCACCATCCGACTACTACTACTCCTACCGGCTATTTTGAATCTTGATTTTTTCCTTTGGATCTTCATCAAATCAAAAGTTTCTGTTGCGTAACCTGGAAAAGTTCGGGAACTCAGAGGCATCACCAAATCTTGTGTTAGCTTCACATCAGAAACATTTGAAAATGTTCGAAATTATGAAAAAATTAACTCTTTCACTGTCATGGGATTCAAGTAGAATATTTTGCAAATTTGCTCAAATATTTTTTTATGTTTGAGATAAGTGATGACGAGGTTTGAATGAAATGCTATCGTTTCGTGCCCTTGAAATCAACACTCAACTATTTCAAAAGAGGATACTAATTTTTTCCTTTTCATTGAACTTCAATTTCAGAAAATCTAATATAAGGTGGCGGAGTTGTGAAATTTATAGTTCTAAATTCCAACATCAGTAACTCTCCAACCGATTATCAAAATACAATAAAGTGATAGTCATTGCATAGAGAATTGAAATACCATACGAAATGTCTCAATGCTCCCTTTCCAGTTGGAACAAGAATTGATGGCGCACTCTCGGCGGCAAGTGATGTCACACTGTTGGCTGTTTCATCAAAGGATACTGAAAATGATTCTTTTTCAAAAAATAGTATGACTCTGATGTCTTGCCCCGTTCGGAAGGTGGGGGGGGACTATTTACGTCCGTACTGTATGTCTGACCATAAGTGTAAAATACCGCTTCGTTCACCTGGATGATGCACTCAAAATTTTTCAAACAATGTCGTGGTTACCTTTTTCCCTGTAATAGTAATTCCAACTAATTACAATTCATGACATTACGTGCTGATATTTTCAGCGATGGGAGAGAATACTCGGAAAATGTATTACGAAAAATATTCAGTGATGTCACACGCTACTCGTGGCAATCTGATGGAAATCTATTACTTTCCACACTCCGAAAGAATGATTTATATAACGAAATGTATGAAATATTGTGGACATTATATCACAGAAATGGAAATTGAATTACATGAAAGAGTAGCCGCATCTCCGAATGAAACTAAATATGATTTTTTATTTGACAAATATTTCAGAAAAAAACTAAGTCAATCTCAGTAGCGAGCCTAATAGTAGATTGACTAGAAATCGTCAATAATTGAAATATTATGTAACAACTAATATAGTATATTGTGATTTTCACTGTGATAGGAAAGTTTAAGTATATTATTATCTGTTCCGAATGGTGAGCACTAACGAGCTAATATGGAAAATGGTAATTGGTAACATTTTTTATTTCTCTTGAAATACATGTTTCTTGTTATGAAATATTCAGCATATTTGGATAAATTTTTTTGTAGATATGATTTTCAGTTGTTCCTGAAGATTTGTCACTAGGAAACTCATTGAAGACGCTTCCTATGTTAATTTCAGGATAAATTGACATAATATTTGTTGATATTCTGTTTTCTGAACATTTATATACTCAATTAAAACTCCAGCCTCATATTATATTATTCATCACCATGACTTTCAGTCTGCTAATTACCCAACACTAGTTAATATAATAGCCACTGTGTCTTTCATGACATGGGTACATTTTATCGAATCAACTCGATTTGCCACGCATAATTGAAACATTCAGAATGGGTCACATGGCGATGGAATTCTCGGCGATGCAAGAAATATATCTGTGAAAAAAAGAGAATTGAAACTTTTCATGTTTTTATCACTTTCATTTGTAACAAACATTGCTGTAGTTTCATCCTGTGAGGACAACGATTAGTTGAAATCATCAATTTCTAATTAAAAATGGTTTGATATTACCCACTTTTATATCGATATGTACAAAAACCTCAAAACATGTAATTTATTCTCATGAATGATTTTCGAAAATTTTACTTTATTCACCACTACGTGTTATCTATCTGAAGCCAGGCACAAAAAACCCTTCAAAATTTCATCCTTCACACATATAATTTGTATCAGTTCAATGACCAGGCATGCTACCACCTATAACAATTGCCTCATCATGCACCGGGCATCTGTGTTCAGATTGCCTCACACACAGCATAAAACGAAAAGTGGAAGAATGAAATATTACAATGATATCACCTCAATGTTGAAATGATTTGATCTTTTTCATCGTTTCGTAACCGTGGAAAAATCACTTCGAAAACCATGCTGAACATTAGAAATCATCATGTGCTTTAGAATGAATGACTTAAAGATACTCAAAAAATACTATTGAAAAATTTAACCCATTCTAGTGAAAATGGAAACCGGTCTATAGTTTATCGTAAGCATTGAATTTTCCATTTCAAATGACGGAATCACCTTTGCCACCTTGAGATGATGTGGAAAGTAGCTTGACTTTAATGGTGAATTAACTGGATGGGTTATATATTGTGAAATAGAAATTGAAACTTTTTTTAATAATGGAGGGTGGAATATTATCAAAATCTAATGATGTCTTATTTTTTAATTTGCTATTGGTGAATAAAAGTAGCTTGCTTTCGGGTGAACGCATTAAAAATACAGTATTGTTATTGGTAATTATTCGGCTATATAGCAGATCCTACATCATTGGAATTTGTGTTGAAACCTGTTCACCTGTTCCAGCAAAAAAAGGACAAGATGAATTTGCAATGTTGTCAGTATTTTTTTTATCAAAATATTGTTTTTCCCTAAAATTTTTATGTTGTTGACTTTCGATCGATTTTTATTTGACAATTCATTTATTATACTCCATGCAGTTTGAATTTTTTGATGAAGAAATTTTTTTTCGAAATCTTTATTCAATTCAAAGTGAGTTTTTTTGCCGCATGATATATATTCTGAAGATCTGAATAAGTGCTCATCATTTTGAAAAGATTCTTCAAATTAATGATTAATTCACCATCCACCCAAACATTGCTTATCAGTGTCACGTTTTCTTATTGGAAAATAGGTATTGAAGTGTTGCAAAAATGCATCATAGGAATAGTCAAACTGGATTCGTATTGGAATTCTCATAAAAATTATTCCAGTTTTCCTGAAACAGGGAATTTTCAATCTCTTTATCATTTTCGAAAGATCGTTTGAAATACTACATTCCAAGGTTATTGCCTCCATTTGACATATTCAATTCAATCAATACCGTTTTATGATCTGATACGTTCTTATCTATGACGGAACGAATTCCATCGGTTGGAAAATTCACAAATATATTGATAGTATCGAGGTTGTTCTCAGTTGTTCTTGTCGGAAACGTCGTCATATGTTCAAGGTAGAAACCTTGCAACGTAGTACGAATATCAATAAAATCGTGAGATGAATGGTATTCATCCACACTGAAATCGCCGGAAAGAATCGATCTACACTGTGTATACATCCATTGGTTCAAAACATTATCTAATATTTCAAGAAATTTTCTAAGTGGCTAAATGGGAACCTACAGTAATTTATGAGAAAACACACCTCGAAACGAGTGAACTTGAAGTCTTAGCTTTCCGTGAATCCTTCCCTCTGCCTATCTCCAAGTCAGAGTCATTGTAGGGAATTTTTCAAACATGAAAAT
>WOGL01001390.1:0-11509 GCA_015342145.1 Leptinotarsa rubiginosa
CAGTTTTATTCGTTTCCCTTGACACTTATCAGGTCAGCTTTCTGGGAACGTAGATTCGTTTTTGTACATCATCTGTTTAGATACATATTTTAACACCAAAAAGATAAATAAAAAATCAAAATACTAAATGATGACAGTGAGAAAAAGGCTTTTTTAAAAGCATTTCTATCTAATTTCATATCTATGTTGACAAGTTTGACTTCATTAAAACACTGTCTGTTCAATAGAGTACTAATGAATATTGAGATTACAGCAATCTATTGAGCAAATTAAGCAATTTTATATATTCTTTCAGAACATCAGCAGAAATAATAACCAATTACTGAAAAACAACCCAACGAAATTATCTAAGTTTAAGTAAAGTTTCAGAAGTCAATTACTTTCAACTTCCTATTTTACCTGATTCCAGTTATTTGAGGCAAACCTGAAATCTCAGCAATAACCTTATACATGTACATTTGAATACAGATTTTTTTAATGCTTGGAAATTGCCAATCATTACTTTTGGCAGATTTATTTTGCAACAAATCTGAACTGACTGTATATGTTCAATGAAAATGATTCACCTCAATCTCTAAATTCTGTTTACTCAAATAGCTCATGTTGAATTAGCAACTACTGTATAATTTATATGTTTGACTTTCATATTTGACAGTGTCCATGAACAATATTTTTCCAAAAAGTTCATTGGATTAATACAGAGACTTGAGACGCAAAAAAATTAAGTCATTGCTGCAATTTCAAATTTGAAGAAAAATCAATTACATTTGAATAGATGTAAGAAAAAGAATCAAAAGGACAATTTATTTTTGTGCACAGTTATAATATTTATCAATTGGTAGGCACTTAATCTGATTAAAAAAGCTTCTGTATTTTTGTTGTACTTTTTACTTCTCTATGCCAGATGTGATGAAATATTTGGGTTTCAAAATTGAATTTTACATTGTTGCAAAGTTAACTTGAATTGCAACAAGCATTAACATTCACTAAACTGTTCATTCATAATTATTGTACAACTAAAAATGAGTTCAATTTATGAAAATCTTGATAGCAACATTTCTGTTTGTAACAAATCTTTGTTAGGTACTTTCCTAAATTTTGAAATGATCTAAATTTTTCAAATGTTCTAGGTGAATAATTTATGTGAAGTTGGTTACTTTCTCATATTCTTAATCTGATGGTTGTAGACATGAAAACAGTTTGTAAATTGGCAAGATTTATACTTGCAAATCAATAAAAAATTGTATTGACTGGATATGTTTCTTTCAAATGAATACTCCATGATGAACTGAATTATTATGGAGGTGATTTTAGTTTAACAAAACTCCTGCCTTTCAAGTTTTCAATTCTGAGCTAGTATTATATGTAACCTTTGATAATATATTCTGCATCCTGCGTCTTATCACAAATATCAATATTTGTTGATGCTGATATATAAACAATTCCAACGATAACAATTTTGTGTACCACATTCTTTACCATTCAAGTGAGAGCCGATTGTATCCACAAAAGTGTTTCAATATGGCAAACAGAAAGACTGAATTAAAAACGTACCATTTTAATAATTTCCGGGTAGACAGGCTCGGTGAGGACTCCTCTGCCTCCGGTTATGTAATCGACCAGTTCGTTGAGGGTGCATCTCTTTACTTCCTTGCCCTTCAGATCAGCCACAGGGTCCATGAAATCAAACGCTACGCAACACTGCCTCAGTTTTCGAATGAACAATTCTTCCTGTTCAGACGCTGGCACATCTGCAAATCAAACAGCAAAACTATTCAGTTTTTGAGATTAATAATGTGCTTCCAATAACTTAGAATGGATTTGAACGTAAAGATAGATTTTATTTGTGAAACAGACTTTACAAATAGTATAATTTTCTACAATTTGGGAAGTAGACCTTTGAAATATGTCATGAAAAAATAGTTTGCGCATGATAACCAATCTGAGAATCCTTACTTGAGCAAAGTTTCTTATGAAAGTTGATGTACACTTTACAGTCACAAAAAAATTATATTAGAACAAATTACTATACTTGGCATTTAAAGGTTTCGTCTCCTCTGGCATAAAAAAATTTTTGAAATGCAGAACAAAGTACCGAATTTTGTCAATATACTTCAAAAAACAAAAATATATATTTTACATGAAAATACACCTTCTATAGATGATGTTAACACCTTTTTACACATTGGATATCTGAAAAAGTAACATTCACCAAGAAACATATCACTAGAAACTCAGCCATGAGGTTCTTGGGCATTACTTTGGAGGATGATCTTAACTGACATGAACATATTATTATTACCAGTGCAATCAAAACGATTAACCAAAAAATAAATCAAATCTGATATATGTTGAAAGTAGTTGATTCACACTGTCTGAGGATTTTCTATTTTTTCTCAAATCCAGACTGTACGAAGATACTTTTGGTGCAGACAAGAGCACTTAGAGCTATTGAGAATATTTCGCCCTGATTTTCTTTTAAACCTACATTTGAAGTGCCAAATATTCTACCTTTGGCCTGCTTGTACATGATGGAAGTTGACTGTTATTAATAAGATTAAAAGCAATCTGACCTGACATGAATTTCAAACTAGACATAACCATTCTGTACATCCAAGCTAAAATAACCTCCAAATAACATCAAATGATTCATTTTCAATTGGTATGAGAATCTAAAACAAATTATCTGCATATATTAGGAATGAACCCACACAATCCAAATTCCGAAACATCATGAAAAAATAATTTCTGAATTTTCATCAAAAATCTTAATGTTTTATGCATTAATTATGTGATGTATATTTTTATTATCTATAACCTTACTATTGCAATGAAGTTAAAATTGAATAAGTATTAATTGTTGTAATGTTGTTATTTGATTACTTAGATGAATACTTATATAATATTTTTTCAAAATCTGTAACATTTCTGGGCAAAATTAGCAACATGCCCATCATATGATTTATTTCAAAGTTTTTTCATTTTAGTACAGTGAAATCCTATAAATACCAGAAATAACTTCCCATGTAACATTCATCAGATTCAACACAATAAACTAATTAAAAATATTCACAGGTTTTCAACAAATTCAGTCATTCAGAATTCCCAATAGATACGTTTGATCACAGCCTATGTTCTGTAATGAACTGTATTCTCTTAAAAACATCAACTTCAGTACTGTAAAAGAGAGTAAGTTTCAGTGTATCTCAACTCTGGTTGGAAGAATCAGATCTTAGTTCAACAATAAGATTTCCAACTTGAACTTAGAATTGTACTAGGTCAAGGCGTCAGCACTAACCTTTGAGAAGAGGCAGCGGCTGAAGTTCGACGTCTTGTGAGTTGCGATATCTGGAACTGCCTTGTGACTTTTTGGTCTTCTTTTTGAGCGAGCGCTTCGCAAAAGGATCAATTCTATCGACGAAGGCTGTCGTCGACATTGCGGTGTCAAGAAGTCTTCAGTGGTAACAATAACAACAAGCAAATACTATTTACAAAGGGACAGCGAGAGGGTCGCTCTGCATTTCACTACTAGAAATATTTCGTCAAATCGCGCACATTTTTAAACGCATCATTTAAGTATATTTATAGTCCTTTATATTTATGAATGATTGCTAAATATCAATGACAGCCACAAGGTGTGTGTATGCTTAAAATTCGGAGCACGCCCAACGATCAAATCCTAAATTTTCGGAAAATTTGTCGATTTCCGACGCGATCGCCGCAATCGGGCTGTAAATTACGAAATTCCCGATAAAAATCACTTAGAAATGTTCGATACGTAGCGAAGGCAGGTCGGTATCACCAAACTGCCAAGCGAGTCCAGTATTTTCACCCGCCATCAGCTGGTTATTTCCACACAAAATGCTTCCGACTAACTGAATTTTACACTCTCTGTTTTTGTTTGCACATCTTACACACGTCAAACTATTCGACAAAAGTATTTATTTTACCGTACGTGGTGTAATTTTCGGGGAAAAAATTATTTTTATAATAATTTTTGCACACAACCGATTCGATGCCGTAAATACCTTGGGCTGAAAATAGATGGGAGGTACGGGCTAGTCAACTGACAAACTGAATCGCACTTTTATTGATTCTTTCTCGGAAAAAAATACACCGAATATATACATTTACAATTATTTCCTGCTAAGATACAAACAAAATACTGTAAAAATTTATATTTTGCAACAAATTAAAAACTCAACTGACCAGTTTTTAATCCTCAACAATAAATCGGCCTATCGCGAGCTAGCCAACAAATAGGTGAACCAATCAGAAACAATTATCGGTAAAACGACTTAGAATTTGGCATATGACAGATGTACGGGGTGGTAACCAAAATTACTTACACAACATAACCTATACTTTTTATTTACAGAAAAAAATAAAAGTATTCTTCAAAAGTTAATATGTCTTGTCCTGGTTTGTATTGTGGCAGAGTTCTCTTACCCGATGGCTCACTTAGTGATTGTGGACCCTGTCCTAGGGGATACCGTCGAAATGAGTCTTTCATTTGTGTAGAATGCACTGATATCCCATCTTTATACGACTGGTTATATTTGGGATTCATGGTTTTATTGGTATTGGTTCTGCATTGGTTCTTTATAGATATGGTATCCGTTAGAAGAAGGTAAGTATGAATTGCATTTGGTACGGGTAGATTCATGCGCCAATCTTGAGTCGTAAGACTCAAGTTTCAAGTTGTAAGAATTAATGTTTGCTATTTGCTGAAAGCTTACAACTCGTGCACATATATATTATGAGTAGATATGTCAATGCTCGTGCATGAATGTTGCCACTGAAAATTAATGATCCAACTGCTTAGGACTCATTGCGACTTATGATTGGTGCATGAATTCCTTCCCTCAGCATAACGGATGAAACAGTCATTACTTTCAGTTTCAACAAAGACATTATAAGTCTTCACGCAGTGGCATTTGCTGAAGTTTTCCTAGCTTCCATCCTCACTCTATTGATATCTCACCCAATGGGATCCTTCTATATATATAATTGTAAGGTTCGAAGTATAAAAGACTGGTATACTCTTTTCCACAATCCTACACCCAACTATGAGAAAAAGGTACATTGTACTCAAGAGGCTGTATATCCACTGTAAGTATGTTATTAGTATCTACAAATGTTAGAAATTAGCTCTTCAAAAATCTTATGATAAATTTCATTCTTCAACAATAAATCATTTGCCTCGAACAAAATTTTCTACTTTGACTCTTACAATTGTTTTTTAATACTCAAAAAAATGCGTTGATATATTATTTATTGTGAAAAATATTATATTTGGCAACACTGCTACTTAGATGTGAAGAAAGGCAACAACGCACTATTTTTGGGCCGATTCTACATGAAGTATAGAAATGGAAGGAAAATAAAATTCTATCATATATTGTTTCTGTTGAGAAGGTGATAAAAATTTAAGTTAGTTTTTCGACGTTTAGGACTTCATTTCGTCTTTCATCAGGGCTCTACAATGCATATCCTCAAATACATAAGCCAAATTGCAATATATATTGGCATGTATATTGTTTCCTTATAAAAATATTTTATTGTAGAGGCCTGATGAAGTACGAAATAAAGTTCGAAACACCAGAAAGAACTAAATTGTTCATTTACGAAAATTTTTGAGCCGTTTTCCAACGAAAACAACATTTGATTGAGTTGAAGAACAAGTTATGTGGGCTTTCCAACTACAAAATCGAACTCTGCATCTTACTTTCCAACAATGTTATTTGCCCAAAATTGTACTTTATCTCTTGTAGTTTGTAATTAATGAAGACGATTATCAATATTATGATTATTTTTAAATTAGTTATATCTGGTTTCTCTGCATATAACATGTTCAAAGAGATAAAGGTATGTTCATTTCAATTTTAGATATACTACCGTTTTTTTGTTCTTCGGATTATGTTTGGTGCTGATGTTAATCATTCGACCTTGGGCGTGTAGAAAATTCTTGCCACGTCAGAGTAAAATGTCCATTTATGCTGCCATGTATTTTATACCCATACTTGTCCTTATACATGCCCTAATAGGAGGATTGCTTTGTAAGTATTCATTTTATAGGTGAAAGTAAAGCAGTTCATCATGTCACATTAATCTATTCTATCTTCAGGACCAATTAAATAATCTAGGATGAAAAAGTGAACTTTCAGATAGTCGTTTTAATTGAAATGATTTTTTTTAAATATAGATAAATAATGGCAGATATAATACGCAATCTAAAATTCAAAAAAGAAATACACAAATAAATTTTTGCAAAAACACACCATTAGTTTTTAACCAACTATCAAACGGACGAATATATTTTTTTATTTGAAAATCTTATACTGGATAAACTATTTCTAATCTTATTTTTTATATGTAAAATTTTTAAAATAGACTAATTTAAATTTGATTTAAATTAAAATTTGAATAACTTATAAACAACAATGCTCTCGTGGTTGACTTACTACATTCTGAAAAGCCCGACTACAATTACATATAATTGATAATAATAAAACAATAAACGTCAGTTGTAATGAGCGTCAGAAGATTACAAAAAAAAAAGTATATATCGAAATAGATGATAGCAAACCCTGGAAATTACGGGATTTGTTAACTTTGACAAGTGACAAGCCCAAATCTGTCGAAAGCTAGAACTGAGGAAAGTAATGTTCTAGTAATCCACCAGATACCGCCAGAGGTACGTATTTCGGCAGCTCTAAAAATTCGGAATTTTCGATTTTGTATAATGAACAAATTGAAGTGTTATTCGTAATTCAGAGCAATTTTCACAACATTGTTGGAGGTAATATTTTAGAACCCATATATTTTATTATCATTTCGCCAGTAATTGCCATAGATACATATAGCGATGAATACGTGCAGTGGTAGTCGCTCATCTCACTATCCAAACGAAAGGTCGTGAATTCTCTACCCACCTCGGCCAGATATTTTTTTCGGGAGAATTCATCTCATTGAAGTTGGGATGATTCTGCAACGTTATATAGCTGACGGACTGCAAATAGCCATGATGCTTCCTAGGTGGTTAGAGGAGTTATTAACATTGCGCATCCAGAACACGAGTCTAATGACATATTACCGAACAATGTCGTAATGGCATAACCGAACGCCCTTACTTGATGTGTGTTGGCAACACTGAATTTGTAATTATTTTGGATGCGTTCCATTATTTCATTTGATTAAAAAAATATATATTTTTATATTCCATAATTCACATTATTATCCACTATGTTATTATTTCCGATCAAAATTACTCACTCAATTTATTGCAGTTATCAAATAGCTGTAAAAAACAACAATAGACGTTAAGTAAATTAGGTTAGATTTCATTATTATAGGAACAGTGCCTGTTTGAAAATAATATTTTCTTTAGAGACGGAAAACGTACCACAAAGTATTCATAACATCCAAGAATTAAGTTTTGCTCATGAGTCGAAATGGAAGTTCTTAGAGAGAGATCGAAATCAGACGTAGAAGCAAATTTACCAAAGATAAGTGGGAAACATAAAAATAAACAGTCGCATAAGACCACCAACAAAATTCTGAAAGAAAGTCAAAGGGTATCGAAACACTCTTTAAACTCTCAGAAAGTCATGAAACGTGAGGAATATATCAAGAATATAGTAGTAAATATCGATGAAACTGTACTTCTTGAGAAATACGGTCAGGAAATCAAATCACATTTGGAAAGCAAGGGGTTAGTTTGTAGAGTAACTTCTTCTGTGTCGGGTCTCATATCCTGGACAAGAAAATTACCAAATACCATTGCGGGTATGTTTTCAAACAAAACAGAAATTGATGAAAAGCAATATTTTTTAATCATCCCTTGCAAAGAATTCAGAAAGCTCGTTCGTGAGAGGAGCTTAACACCACATGTGAAGTTCATCCACGAAATTATTTCTTTTCAACATTTATGTGTAGCTGTTTTTGGCATGGAAAACCCGTCTGAAGTTGAGGAAGAAGCAGTTATGGACATCGAGTTTTCTTTCAAGTGCTTCTGGCAATATGTGAACAAGACTGAAGATTTAGCAAATTGGGTAATGATGGCAACCAAGTCTGTGGCAGAAATTCCTTATAAACTGGAACAAGCGGAAAAATATGAAAGTCAAAAACAGTTTTTTGACTCTGTTAACAAAGACACTGTGAGAATAGACAAATATGGAAATGGTTTGAATCGTTTGTGGCGTCAAATTTTGACTGTATTTCCGTTAGTAAATTTGGAAATTGCTGAAGCTATCTGTGCTGTTTATCCCTCGCCCAAGGCATTATATGATGCGTATGCATCTTCAACAGAACCAGAGGAACTACTTCAGGACATACCTATACGCCGTGCTCATGGGCCTCTTACGTCAGTCAGAAAAGTTGGTCCAGAGCTAAGCAAAAAGGTTTACAAATTTTTCACTGCCAAGGAAAATATTCATCTATGATTCCCTCATGAAGTTATATTATTTTTTGTATTGAATATTAATTTTAATAGAAAAATCTTTTAAATTTTACAAAAGTTATAAATTAACCCGAAACTGTTTTACTACACATATGCAGTAAACAGGTATCTATCAGTAACTATCATATAAATATAGAAATTACAGTACTGTCACCATTCGCTGACACAGAAGGTGACAGTATTGTACTTCCTATATTTATATGTTGCAGTCGATCGGGAAGATTAGTGATGGTCTTTCCGATGGACTGGTTTTTCCAAATGGTCTTTCCAATCGACTGCGACTTGGACAAGGTCGCGCTCAACCCCACCTGTGTCCCTCGATCTCTTTGGAATGTGGCGAGTGTTAGAGTTGTTCCACCGGCTTCGAAAGAGCTCGATCGAACTATATATGCAGTGGGAGAGGCAGTCTAGTTCAGAAAGTGCAGTGCGAACTGAGCTTATAAGGCGATAGACATTTGAGCATTAGTCTGAAGTTCAGTTGAATTTTTTGTGCTTTATTGTCAGTGTAGAAGCGAATTGAAGTTGAGTTCAATTATACAGTGTGGTCAATTATTCTCGAACCCACAGGGAAAACGTAGCAATACATAATGATCGGTGTAGCACTGTGTGACTTTTCCAAGGCTTTCGACTGGGTTTTCCATCAGCTACTGTTGACAAAGCTTAAACACTACAGTTAAGAGTAGGCTATCTCTCCAATATAGTCAACGAAATACTTCCAAACAAGTTAGTCTCGAAAATGGAACACTTCAGAAACTATTGCACTTAGTAGTCAAAAAGAACGAAATATTATAGCGAACTTAATGTTATTGAACTGATTTGTGTGTTTCTTTAAGGAGTCCCTAAAAAAAAAGTAAATTTTGAAAAAGTGAAAATGTATCGAACATGTTATAAAAAAAGAAGACGTGTGGAAATCGACCTTTTAGTTGGGAAAATTATAGAGCCTTCAATGAAGATTCATCGGGTTCGTGTGATAAAAACAACATCATTTTTGCTTATACCAAATATCTTCCTAAATAGGCATACTTATTGTATAAATATTTCATTAATTGTATGTAGATAAATGAACATAATTATTCGTTTTAATAAGTATTTTTGATTAAATATTCAAATGTATGCGATACAATAATAGGTTAGACCTGGTAAAGTAATATAAACCAGCCTATATCAGCTGTGGCAAATCATAACAAAATCTTGTCTGAGCACTCTGTTAGCATTTTGCATTCATGATGAGCATTTATTACTTTTTACTATCAAAAAACAGAGTATATACATTTCGACTGTATTAACATAAATTCTAAACTATCTACAACATACGCTAGTTTTCATTGATAGATCACATGAATAATGTTGACTTTTTGAATCGTCGGAGAGTGTCTCTGCTCACTCATGACTTGCCGTTCTGTTCTTGCAGACTACTCGTTCCCGCACCTGGTGCTGATCCTGTCGGTGGTGTCGTGCGCCGCCCACTTCGCCGTCAAGATGGACCAAAGTGTCTCATCGCTGATCCTGACGACGGTCTCTGAGCCGCGAAATGTCGTCATCCTGCTGGGGCACTGGTGCCTGCATGCGTACGGCATCGTGTCCCTCACGCAGCTCTCCGACCCCCGCCTGCACCCGCTGCTGATCCTGCTCGTGCCTCTCCCCGCCGCCTTCTATGTGCTGACCGCACGCTTCACTGATCCCAACAAGTCGCACTTTTAGTATTCGGTGCCTGGTAGGGGTGGCGGATCGGGGGCGGCGACGAGTGAGGAGGGCGTCGGAGGGGCCAACGCAGTCATCCAGCCTCGATCTGCCATCGTCGAGAGCCATTGAGTTTGCAGCACGAAAACGAAGCTACGTCCATGATCGGCTATCCTGGTTTTACCTCTTTTGATTCGGTTCAACCCATTAGTGCATAGCCAAAAAAGTTGTATATCAGTATTGAATTTTATGATTATTAGAGGTTGATGTGATATAAATAAAATCTAGATTTTTTTTCCAAACTGTATGTTCGAATATTTGAGAAAAGGAACATCCATTTAAAATATGCAAAAGACATACTTTTAAGAACAGCTATATATTCAAAAAAACTTAGTATAGTTTGTTAAAACATGATTTGAGATATGAATCAATATTGTATTTAAAGCATAATTTTTATGGGGAACCTTACATTTTCTGTAATTTCAATGCAAATTAAACTCAATTCCTTAGTAGATGACAGTAGAATTGAAGTCGTCGATCAATTCAAGTATTTGGGTTTCATGGTAAGTAAACCTTATCATTTAGTGAATATTTCTTTTTTAAAAAACTTTATTTTAGGATTTTATCATACCTGTTTTATGCATATATTGTATTACAAGCTATAACAGCTTCCCATGGAAAGTACTTGCTACGCAGCATCAGCAAATGTTGGAGGTATATTTTTTGGAGAGATTAATTTTTTGTATAAAGATGTAAAAGTAGAAAGCTCAAATAGAAAATATCAATAATTAACATGTACAAAGTTATATGGAAATTAAATATTTTATTAAATCATTTGTATAAACATACATGACAAGTACGAGTCAACTATTAAAAAATCGAAGAACGGTCATTATTTATCAGTACAAATTAAGTTTGGTCGTTATTAAAACTCTCAATGTTTGATCGAAAGCAGAGCAAACAGAAAGGCCGATCTTGTCAACACACCAATCGAAAGAGGTAATTGGCTGATCTGAGAGGGTGCAGTTTTGCAAAAGCGACAAATCCCCCACTATTCCATATGGTACTCCTTCGGAATCTTTCTCCACTCTCTTGATCGGATAGTTACTGAAAAAAAAAGAAACTAGGAGAATATGTTATTCTTTGAATATATCACTGCTTCTAACATTTCCTAAAACAATTGAAACCCCCATAAAAACAATGCAATTTTTTTTCAAATAGAAATTATATATGCTCAGTTTAATTTTCAAAAATCTAAAAACAGTAATTTCGCCATATCCCATCTTCCGCAAGTGTTACATTTTAATTTGAATTTATGAGTTTTTGATTTAATTATGATACCCTTTCAGTATATTTTCGAATTATTGA
>WOGL01001391.1:846-11504 GCA_015342145.1 Leptinotarsa rubiginosa
AATTAATAGGTGGGTACTTAGTCTAGTCGAGCACTGTATACCCTTTTCTTTTAATTTTACTGTTGTAGGAAACGCCAGTGATAAAATACTTTACCCGAGAACGAAGAGACGATCCGCGTCATTTCCCGCCCCCAGAAGCCCAGACCGAAGGGGGTCTTTTCGACTCTGGAGTTCGAGCAGGAGGTTAAGAAGATCGGCCTCGACTAGGACCATCGCCAAGCATTACGTCGATACTAGCAGCAGTACCGAATACCCCAACAGTGGAGATTCGACACCCACACCAAGTATGATCACTTATTATTTTTAATTTTTTTAAATTTTCAATTTGTCAAAGTTTATGTAGAACTAGGTGACCCAGAGAGAGAGCCTCAAATTAATAAATATATCATCAGCTGAGTTATATTGAAACTATTTCGAAAAGATTGTGTTTCATGAAATCAGTAAATATTGAAAATATCTTTACAGAAAAAGAATCTTTGCTGTCCAGGCTTTTCCGAAGATCGAAGCGTTCACAATGTCATATTGGAACGTTCAGTGCTCAATTTCCACCTACGGAATGGTTCAACTCCAAAGCAGTACACTTACATAATGTAGGGACACAAACTTCGGCAACAGAAAAGGTATATATTTTTCAAATTCTTAGAGATTTTTTAACCTTCGTCACCGAGACACACCACCACCAATACACCAATAAAATATTTACATTTTGTTGACACAAAACATCTTCCAGAATTAATGGGTTTGTCCAACACCACAAATCAACTTCCTAAACATATGTATTCTGCCTTCATCTGCTATTTCGCTTATAACACACCTGTATATTATGATCAACTAAGTACTCTGCAAATTCATATCCTAGCAATAACTTCAAAAGACTGAAGTCTTATTATTGTCACTTAATTTTTAATCGATCTTTGTGTTATAACTGTGTTTTCATCTGTATTCAGTATTCAGTATTATCATACTATATTTTTCAGGAAACGGGTCTCAATATCGCCGCCTACTTGGAAACCTGCGACATTGGCTCATCGAGATCCGCCACGTTACCACGAAACCACCGAAGATTGCCGTCCGGTGATCTAAACTACGGAACGCCCTTAACCGGGTCCAGAGAAAACTCTCCCGTATCGAGATACGCCAACTCCTCGTACGCCACCAGTACCTTACCGAGGAAACACGGCTACAGAAGTAGGGAAAGCTCAAGAAAAACCAGCAGGAGCAGCCTGACCAAGCCCCAGGTCGTGACCGAAGTCAAAGTCGAAGAGAAACCGCAAGAAACGGAATCTTCACCGAAGTTCAACGAGAGGCTGTGCGTACCAGCTGCAGAATCGACCAAAACTAGTCATAGATGCACAACGAATTTCAGCTACGAGGAAAACGCCGGTTCAGCGACAGATTCCCCGGTGAAGAACCTTTCCAGCATAGACAACAGTGGCCCAAGCAGCATCGAATCGCACAAGAGCAGCAAAACCGGCAGTTCCCTAACTAGCGGACCATCTAGTTTGGAGTCGCACAAGACAGTCATCAACAAGAGCCTGGGGGATTCGCCCACTAGGATAGACCCGAGGATACCGAAGAAAATCCACAGGAAAGACAAGAGCAAGTACAGCCCCAAAGCCGGTATCGCGGCAGCTCCCAAATCCTCGATGTCGCACAGCAACTCGTTCACACTCCAAGTGACAACGAACCAGAACGGATTGAACGTGAACAACAAGATAAACGCCAGCGCCACTACGGCCATCAACGGCGGCGCAGGCGGAAACACGAAGATATTCGTCCAGAACTGTCCAGTGAGGTCGGTGATCACTTTCGAGAACGGGCAGGATGATGGAAATCCCAACTTGGTGATTATCAACGGTGGCGAGAAGAGCGACGTAGCGGCGTCAGCTAGCGAGACAGACGACTTCAAACCGGCCAAGAACACGAACCATATGAAAGAGTCGCTGCACAGCTTAAACAATTCCAGAGACACGATTAACAACGAGTCGAAATTTGAGACGATGAACAACAGCAGGAAACTCTCACTCCAGTTGCCGTCTAGGGACAGCTTGAACTACCACAATGTGATCAAGAACGTCTCGCACAACCAGTTCAATTCCAATTCGAACCCGGACTCGCCAATAGCGAACACTTTCAGGGAGATATCAAAGAACCCGCTGTTCAAGAGTAGTCCTCCTAGTCCGACGAAGAGCTTCGAAGGCATCTCGCCGCTCTCCTCGGGCAAGTTCATCAAGAACGAGGTGGGGTCGAAAACGTCCCTGGAAAAGTCTTTCCAGCTTTTAGAAAACGGCAAAGGCGCCGACAAAAACATAATGGGTTCCGAGCCGAACATTTGCTACAAAGAACGGACGCTGACCAGAGAGAACAGCAACCATCAGTTTCCCAGCCTAAGTGACCTCAGCTTCAACTTCACGAGTTTGGCCGCTCAGAAAATCCTGAAGGGCGTCAGCATCAACAGCGTCGATACGCTGGTCGAATTGAATATGGCTGCCAACGTCGAGAAGCAGAACAACTGCGACGTCGTGCACACGGATTTCGGATTAGTGTAGCTTTTCTTTTGCAAACTTTTTGAAGGTAAAGTTCGCATAAGAGTAAACTCGTACGCGCTTGAAATTGATGAGATGTCCGTCATCAACGTCCAAAAACGCGACTTCTAATAAAGTACTAAACATCCGATTATCGTGACTTTCAATTATGGTCGCGACATCCTATGATACGTTTCTTGATAATGTGCTATTTGGTAAGACTTCAGATTGGGTTTTACAAAATGAAAAATATGCATGATGGTTGACAACTGACTACTATTTTGTGCAAGTGGCCGGATATGATGACGTGTAGGTCAATTTGTATTGACAAGGGTGCGTTCAATAATGCCTAACCTCATATCACATTCTCCTCATTAGATAAAATCACATTCATTGTTACTTTCAGAAAATTCAAACAACCAAAGATAACAACTTACTTTTGCAATGTACAATTTTACAAGACATTTTTTCTTCAAAAGTACCTAATCAGGAAACGCTTTTTGTGAAACTTCCATTTTAAAATACAAACTAACACTTTGTTACACCTTAAAGCACATCTGACATCTCTATATGTTATAATGAACACTCCACGTTTTCTTTCCCTCCACAGAATTGAAAATAAACAACTTTAATCAGATATAACCTAAACTCTTGACATATAAATTAACAGTTGTTACCTTTATGTTACATAACCATCCAACTTGGTTTTTCTCAATTTTACTACCTGACCTCGATGTCGAGGGAAGAATTTCTGTATATTCAAACCCTTACTCAGGCATAGACTAAAGTACCTAGAGCTACTACTATTACTCACACTCACGTTGCCGTCCACTGTTACGTTATAATGTATATTACCAGCAACTGAATCAGTTGACACAAAACTGCTGAATCTCAAACTCACATTTTCTAATGATATATTTCCACATTGTCTCTTACATTCAGGCAACGGCACCGTTCGTGTCTTCTACATCTATATTTTCTTGATTTTCGTGAGGCTTGTCATCCCTTAACCCTAAATATACACATTCTCTGCTATTGCCAGTTCCGCAGAGCAAGGTTCGAAGTCATCATTGACTGTTGGTAATCTGGATTTTTTTGAAATTGTTTTGTTTTTCCCCAATATTTTACCATCGTCAGTAATAATTCTGTAAGATCTAAATCCTACTGACTGCGCCATGTTATTTGGCTGCGTTATGTTATTTGGCAAGACCTCAGATGGGGTTCTACTAATTGAGATGCGTGCATGCTGGGTAAAAACTGAGTTCATTTTTTTCTGCAAGTGGCCACGTATGAGACGTGGCTATGTCAATCTCTATTGATAAGGAGGCATTCACTAATACCTAACTCCATAACACATTCGATAGAGAGAGTAAAATATCTACGTGATCATCTTCACTTTCAAGACAAAAAACTGTTCTGTAAGTTGTTTTAATGATGCTTTCATTACGTTCGGAATTACAATTTGCACTCTCTTTAAATCACTTGTGAGACAAGCAGTCTCTTCACATTATTAACTTTTTGAAATGTTTTCTCTATGGTTCTACATAAGTAGTTCAATCAGAGAGTTTTGGAGATCCAACAATCTGTGGTACTCAGGATACCTTCATACACTTCTAGTAGTATCAACAGATATCCCAATAAATATTTCGAAATTATCTGTTTTTGTGATTCAATGCCCAGTCCTTTATCTCATCTAGCACAAATGTAAGAAAATGGCAGTTGAAAATAAATATTTTTCAACTATCCAAAAGGTATTCATCTATAAATGTTGATCTTATTGTCATCTCTGCATACTGATATCCTTAAGATGTCTTTGAAGGTTTGCACTCTTTTCTCTTGTGACCTGGAGAAGGGCTACATTTATGAATATTTCGACTCTTTATCAGTGATTTCTACTATCATAGGTGTGGTCATAGCCTTTTTTTTCGAGAGATCAACCTTTGGTTTCATTCATACATTGGCATTACTTACTATGATTGTTCGTAAAAAGTACGGGACTTTACCGGTTTATTGAATTTGAAATTAATTACTAATCTACCTTTCAATTCCTGATTTTTTTCAGTTGTTTCTATTTCCATTACAAGAAACATGAATACTTTTGAGGGTAACTGTTTTGCAGTGAATACCTTTTTATATGATGTTACTTTGTTTTGACCACTGGATCCTCCGCATTTTTTCTAATTCAGTATTATCCCACCTCTGTCACCAATGTGAGGGTTATAATAATTCATATAGAGAGCTTACCGATTTTTGAATTGGGAATACAAAAAACACAAATCATTTCAACTTGTAGAAATACTTGAAGTGAGAAACATAAAAATAGCAGCCAAGTTCAGCCAAGTAACTAAGTGTGCATAAGAAGAAGATGTGTTTTTACTGTTGAATTTCCAGAAATTAAATATTTTGGGTACCATTTTATCTGTGACAAATTTTCTCATTATGTTTGATTTTGTCCTGTCCCGTGACATATTTAGAAGTTTAATCTCCATGCTCAACAATTTCGGAATCCAAATCCTATTGCACTCAAATATTGAAAGTTGTCTAATACGTTTTCAATTCATTGAAATTTCATGACACTAGTTTCCTAATGTCATTAGGACATGAAAATATCACAAAATAAATATTGACCCGAGCTTTGATTTTTATTTCTTTGTCTAATAGGATATTTGGTTTGAATTGAAAGGGGTATAATTTTAAGAGACATCAATTGAAAAAAAAGAGTTGGAATATTAAGAATATAACAAAGGGAGTTGTATGCTTTCAAAAGTATTTGGATGGCTGAGCTACTATGAACATATTGAATATCACGATATTTGAATGTTTCAACTGCCTGCAAAATTTAACAAGTCAATGTACTAGTGGCCTAAATACTTAAAATATTTTTGCGAAAATTTTATTAATTGTAAACAAGGATATTTTAGTGTTGTAGTAATTTTGTAATTTTGTATATTTATTATATATTGTATGTAATTATTATATATGCAGCTATTTCGTAACCATTGTACAGATTAACAATAATAAATATTTACCATTATGAATTGATTTGTTTTTATTGAACACAATTCTTAGAGGATTCTTCGAAGATTCAAAGCCAATTATTTTGATACAATCCTACGACCGGGAATGGTCTCTGTCAAAAAAACGAAAATCAATTATAATTTATTGACAGTTTTGAAATATACTGAATAAACTGACACTTTCTGTCAATCATAGTGCAGTAAGACCTAAGACCAATAATCTTAGGTTAAGAAAGAGACAGATAGACGTGGTTTCGAATTTGTCCACGCTGAAATGTTTTATTCATGTATAATAATCTACTCACCCAATTTTTGGCACGTGTAAGTTGTGATCTACACCTATAAATGATGAAAATATAAATTAACGTTTCCCAGATATTATATTCTAAGCAATTACATAAAGCTATAATATTAAACCTACCTTTGATAAATAACCAGGCTAATACTGTAAATTATTCATATAATAGTTACTGAATAGTTCGAACCAGAATAGTTCACTCATCAAATTGTGAAATCACCAAAGTTCATTGACTTAAATCATCTCGAATAAAACATCCGCAGATTGTACCATCCAATACAACATATAAAAAAAATTATTCGTTAAAGAAACCGCGCGAAAACTGAACATTTTGGAGGAACAATGAATTTCAATTATTAATTTTAATAAATTGATGGATGTAGCCGTTACTACGTGGTAGGGGATCATAATGAAAAGAGAAATGAAATTTTCTATGTTTTTTACCACTTTTATTTGTAACTAACGTTACGACAGTTTCATCCTATACGGACATACTCAAACTTATACAATAACGCTATACGGGTATCATGTCTTTCAAACAGTTCAAATTTTATCAGGCATGGTTTTACACAACATAAACAATGGTATGGTAGGGACAATGTCAACAAAACCGAGAACCAAAAGGGAAAAATATGCATTTATTTTATAACTAAGACTTTCATATATAATCGGCAGAAATAGTGTGGAGGGGATGTTTAAAAAGAAAAGAGTCTCAGGGGATATTTGAGAAATCCACATAGTATATACACATATAAATTTCAGTTTCTTAGAAAGTTGTTTTCAATTTTGTCATTTCTGACTAGAACCTCCATATATTTTTCTGATGTGACAGCCTGGAACATGATTCTATCGAAAACATTTCTCCCCCACCAGCAAAAATACTGTCTCTCCACGAACGTTTCGCTGACCAAGTTAGCATTATCAGGAGATGATAATGTCAGTAAATAAATTTCACTTTTTCATCAATTGACTTTATGGACAAAATATATATAACCAGAGAGAAAGATGACGACCGATCACGTGAAAAATTAGATGGTTGGTAAACCGCAGAAAAGTGTTTCTGGCTTATTAGTTTTCGTCAGTGCAGTATCAGCCATGTATTAAAGATGGAAAACACTTGGTCACCATAATGAAAGCTAAAGCATACGGATTCATCAGGAGAAAACCGACATATATGGCTCCAGTCAGAATACGTTGTATTTATAATATTACTATACGTTAAACAAAATACAGGTAATCTACTCAGGATAGTGAAATGCGCCTTCGCTTCACGTGAGATCCCTGAATTTTGTTGGTATAAGATTTCTCAATCATCTCCCTTTCAGCATTAGGGGTGAACAAAATTTCGCGAAATTCATGGCCAAATTGGGGTCACACTTAGGTCATGAGGTCATGTTTTCACAGTGTTAAAGATCATTGCCCTGTGATGAAATGCATATTCCAGCATGTATGTCTTTATGTTCTGTGTTTTTTTTATTTTTTTAACTGCTTCTCTGTGCTGTATTTTTTGACATATCCTATATCACGTCACGTATAGGTCATGAGGTCATGTTTTCACAGTGTTGCAGATTATTGCCCTGTGATGAAATGCATACTTATTTCAGCATGTCTGTTTTCGTGTTCTGTGTTTTAATATGGTTTCTATGGTTTTAACTGTTTCTCTGTGTTGTATTTCTTGACGTTTCCTAATTTTGTCACTTATAGGTCATGAGGTCATGTTTTCACAGAGTTGCAGATTATTGCCCTGTGATTAAATGGATATTTCAGCATGTATGTTTTCATGTTCTGTGTTTTTATTTGGTTCTTATTATGGTTTCAACTACTTCTCTGTGTTGTATTTTTTGACATAACGATTATAATCAAAGAGAAAATTCACGGATAATCACTAAAAAGGTAAACGGTTGGTGAAATGCAGACATGTGTTTCTGGGTCATTACTCTTCGTCAGTGCAGTATAGTCGAGTGTGAAGGATAAAGAGCATTCGCTGAAATATATGAATACGACACGTTAATGACTAATTGGACTCTCTAGAAATTTATATGACACCGTAACTATTCGGGGTGCTCCTTATTACACCTGAGTAGTCACTGTTGATGTAGATTCATTCATTTTCCAGATTGTGGAAGGTTAAAAACCTGAAAACCATTAAAAATCATTTCAGTTTTTACTTGAATAGAAATTTGAGCATGAGCAGCGTCTAGGTCTAGACTGTACTGAAATGATGTAAATTCTGTGAGCAAAGTCGTTTTCAATATTCTTCAGGGAAACCGTTATTCTGACTGGCATTTGAAAAATTTTACTGAAGAAAGGACTATTATTTTGAATCATATTCAAGTAGAATCTAGAATCGATTCCGTAAAATATTCAATGTCTATTGAATGGTGTGTCAAGAGGACGAGACGAAATCCTGTTATATCCTCGAGAATAGGTGATATCCTGAAATCGATTTTCCATGAAAATGTACACAGAGTGTAAATTACAGCCGTCGGAAAATTGCGTCGCGAAAATAAGGTCCGATCTGAGTACGTGACCTACCTCACGTCCGACAAGATCAATACAATAAAGCGAGACGTAGTTTAGGGCGACTCCATTCATGAACGACGTAGTTAGCAAATTCATTCCAACATTAATAGCATATATCAGCACTTGTGTTTCCAGAAATAAAAAAAAGTTGTATCTAAATACATTTCTAAAACATAACTGAAATCGTATAAAATGAGTGTTACTTTTTAACTTGCGAATAAAAGCAAGAGTCATTCGACAACAACTTATACAAGTCACCATTGAGTTTCGAAAACGACCGACATGTGTTTGAAACCTTAATCGATAAGGAATCGAACCTGCACACTAGCTATCGACATTTCTTATGGATGAATAGTGGTGTGATGCTAATCTCTTGTCATTTAATATCTCAAAAACTAACATAATCACCCTCAAGTGCTCCACACTAGATATCTACCTGGGTACTCAATTAATAGAAACAAAACGGCAGCAACATTTCTGAGATTGCAAATTGATAAAAATTTTGATTTTGAAGTTCACATAAAAAACTATGTAAAAAAATTCATCAGGATGCTTTACAGTCAGAGTATCAGCAAATGAATTGGGCACTAATATGGCAAAAAATGTGTATTTTGCTCTCATTGATTCCCATCTGTTTTTATCTGTTTTTGGGGAACGTGTTGCCAATAAATGTTTGATAGGGTATTTGTACTACAAAAAAGAGGAGTTAGAAATATGTGTGGAGTTGGATTCAGGGATTCCTGTCGACCTTTATTCAGAAGGCATAAAATTTTGACCTTGCATTCCATACTTATATTGGAAATGATATGTCTGATGCAAAAAAAATATAGGATGGAAATTTTTATATCACCACGACGAAATACCAGAAATAAGTTCAATATAGGTTTACCGATTCCAATATCATCAAAAATTGAGAGGTCTTTCATATATAATGGAAAAAAATGTTTAACCATTTGCCAATTGAGATCAAAGGCATAACATGTACCACTAAATTTAGAAAGTCTGTAAAAAAGCTTCTGATTTCAAAGGCCTTCTATTCTTTAGACAAATTCTATTCAGACAGAAATTGAGTTTAGACAGAAATTTGAATTATATAAACAATTAATTTTTATTATTGTGTTCAGTACCTACTGGTATTTGAACTAACTATGTGACTTTTTTAACTTTTAGGTTTTTGTTTGCATTTGGCTCTGAACTGTATAGTTGAACATGTTTACGAAGTAGATACTTACTTCTATTTTCTATGCAATCACTTTTATATTTTTATGCTTTATAGTTTTTATATTCTTATATTTACATTCGATGTCCAGCACCCTGGACATCGAAGGCATACAATATGGATGTTCTTAAACTTTGTGCCTCAAGGAGAAAGGATCTTTATCAATCCTTGAGGGTGGTGAAAGAATAAACGTGAGCTTTTGGTATGGATGTTCTGTCCATCAGTCCATATCAAAAGATATTAATTCCCGGAAATAAACAATGTGTAGAGGAAAAATCAGCTTATACCATCTGTATGCCGGCGAGTTATGTGGAACAGCTCCACACCAAAAAGGTCATAGCAGTAAAAAGAACTTTCTCCGGGGCAAGTATAGCACCATAAACTTCGTCAGATCTGATCACCAGATCCGTGGCCAAAGAACAAAATTACTGCTACCGTCATGTTCAAATCCGACTCAATTCCTTTGTTGAATTTTATTAAATTCCTACACTAAACTCCAAATTTAGTAAAAATTTAATGGAACTAGCTGATACTTGATATGAAAATCCATATCAAAACTCACTAATCTGCTTGTTTGAAACACGTGTCGAAGTTTTGTAAATTTTTTTATAGTGAAAATCATAAAGAATCTCAAATTCATTCATTCATTCATTCCTAGTTCACTAGGAAGGAGCATGAAACGGACAAGTCAGCTGTGGCAGAAGAAGCACTCAGTGAAGTAAACTACAGGATTCTGTTTGAGAACGCGGAACTCATTGCCCCCGACCAGGGATACCATAGCTGACTGGTACGGGAGGCGATAGAAATCGAATATGGAATCCCATTCTGAGAAGTTCAAGAATAGCAAACAACATGACGTCAGGTAGAAAAGAGTCAATGAATGGTATTGACAATTTACCTAATCCGGGTACATTATCACACCAGACTACCTGATCAACATATACGTGCTATACGTTATTCACCTAAGCCAGGTATAGGTATTACTGAGGAGTCAACGTGAAACTCCCCTTTCACACGGGGAGTTTCACGTCTCTCGCTCCCGAGAGAGAGGACGTCTCTTAGCGCCAAAATGCATC
>WOGL01001393.1:0-11685 GCA_015342145.1 Leptinotarsa rubiginosa
TTCGGCACTTCTCGTTCCCCACAACGGATTCAATATCCCCCGGAGCGTAGGGTAACACCGGTGTCTCGTCAATACCACATTATTATTATTATTATTATTATTATTATTATTTTTATCATTATTTTTCACCGTAGTGTGCGCTGGTCACACCGTGGGGTAAGTGATAATTGGGTCCGAGAATCATGTGCCCTGAGTAAGCGCAAGGAGCCAAGAATGACAGCCTTCTGCATCTGTCCGGCTAAGATTTTTGCTTTAGTGCGGCAAGCCTGTAAGATTTTAAGATTCGAGAGTAGAGAGGGCATCATTACACCAAGGACTCCAATAATCAGAACAATCATCTTGACAGAGTGGTCTGGATAGAGTCTGCGGAATTCTAAGAGAAAATCTCGATATTTCATCCATTTTTCCTCCTCTTTTCAGACGATATTCGTCTCGCCAGGAGCTGAAAACTAATCATTATTATTATTATCATCATTATTATCATTCATCAAACTCCACAAACATCAGACCAGTAGTGTCAGCATCATTGTATGAATTTTCTAAATTTCTGTTACTGTTAGTTCTGTCATTCTTGTGAATACCGTCGATACCCTTATTCATGTGGCCATGCTTAGGGTTCTACTTTGTCAATATTCAACCTAAGTATGGAAGAGAAAAAGTTTTGAAGTCAACTCGATATGATTTTTCAGACCTTATATACCTACCAACAATATCGATATATTTCAAAAACCTAACAATAATTCTGGTTTTTGAAAATGAGTTTACTCTATATCACATGGTAATCATTGCAGAAAACGTATTTTATATGAACACAGGCATTTGATATTTTGTGTCGAGTGTTCCTAAAATCGATAGTAAATTCAGCTTTTCATATGAGAGTGAGTTCTACTGTCGACTCTGAAATTTCCATACGATCGTGAAACTGGATTTCTCCCATGAAGTGATAACACCAAAAATGAAGCCTTGTTATGAGCCATCTCTTTATTCATAGGAATATCAGAGACGAGTCTACTGAAAACTTAATAATATACTAAAATAGAGTGCTTTGAAGTTGTCGGTGTTAACGGTGAACAACAACATTGTGTCATCCATTCATTTTTGATAGCTTAGTGAACTCAGCAGTACTGTGAAAATAATACAAAGGGAATATTTT
This sequence comes from Leptinotarsa rubiginosa, assembly GCA_015342145.1. Classification (NCBI taxonomy): domain Eukaryota; kingdom Metazoa; phylum Arthropoda; class Insecta; order Coleoptera; family Chrysomelidae; genus Leptinotarsa; species Leptinotarsa rubiginosa. Next base: position 1,154 of record WOGL01001393.1, read on the forward strand.
GAATTTGAATGTGCTGGTTTTTCTTCGGTATAATCTGCAATGTACTGGATGAGAAAATCCTGTTACATGTTGAGACATAATAAACGTTCATTAGGGTGATTGAATAGTTAGGCCCTAAACCTATATTACACTAATTGAATAAGTAAGGCTTTTCTATGAATTTGTATAGTACATAAATTATACGAATTAGTTGGAGATCAGCATCTGAAACCTGTGCTGAATAAAAATTGTTTTATTCGAAAATAATGTATTAATATCGATGACAAGTTCTAAGTAGTAAAATTCGGAATATGGTAAGTACGTGAAAGTGGTTTTTCAACAGGTGGGCTTCCACTTTCAAAATCCTCAAGCTATTCCGCCATCCTTTTTTGTGAACACAAATCTAGGCCAACGAGGTCAAGAAGACTCGCTACCTGTGGCCTTGACCGTGCATCAGGGTGCACCACCTCAAATTTTTCCGAGATGATTGACCTACATGGTGTGAAGTACAGCCATGCTCTGAATAATACCTACCCAGAGAGAGTACAATGCGCCGCATTCCAGATTGAATTTTCTATTTTAGATGCTAGTATAAACACTGTTGTGAATGGAGAGATGAGATTCAATTAAAATTGCGTTGATTATCAGTTATATCATACGTATCAATTGACAATTTGATTCATTCAATTTGAAATTAATATTGAAAGACCATTTCATTAACGATAATAATAATTACACTATAATAATTCCTCGGTACTTTTACTTTCAAAAGAAACGAATTTTTCATGTTAACGTTGGGCTTAAAAGTTCGTGAAGGGACATAGAGTTTTTTTTATGAAATTCAATTCTATTATTCAATATAGTTGCCCTCGAGGGCCATACAACGATTATAGCGGTCATACAATTTTTTAATATCATTTTTATAGTACGATGTGTCTTCAGCCTCAAATTAGGCCTCAGCAAGCATTATCTTGAGCTCTGAGAACAGAAAAATGTCACTGGGAGCCAGATCTGGAGAAACAGTGGATGCAGAAGCAATTCGCATTCCAATTCATGCAACTTTGCCATCGTTTTCATTAATTTATTGTCTTGATGAAACAGCACTTTCTTTTCCCACAAATGGGTCCATTTTCCGCGATTTCGTATTTTAAACGCACCAATGACGCTATGTAATATTCGCTGCTGATGGTTTTTTTCTTTTTCAAGATAGTCGATGAAGAGTTCAATCTTATACCCAAGTCAATAAAAATATTCTCGGACTGTCAAGCGACATTGAAAGCTCATGGCTCCTACCGAGCAACGTCTCAATTGGTAGCAAATCATCAAAAACGACTCTCCTCGATAGAAATACTTAAGCAATGAGGCCGCTGACTCCTTTGGAAAAGGGGGTGCTGCAAGCAGCTTCATCGGACCAGAACCTGTGTTTGGCATCGCTTTAGGCTTTGCAAAACAAAGGTTGAACACCTGGATGGCAAGAAGACTCATGGACTTCTGCAGGAATCTTCCAAGGCCTTAATTCACCTTTCGATGCTTGATACCAAACGGTTGTTGGATGAACTCTGATGTCTAACAGGCCTTCTTACAGGTCACTGTCATTTGCATCATCATATGCAGAGACTCGGACTGTCGGAAGACAGTGTGTGTCGCCTCTGGAAAATTATGGAACAGCAGAGCATATACTTTGTGCCTGCCCTGCTGGGGGCCGAATCAGGTTTTTAGAGTTCGACAGAGCCGTACTCTTACCATATGACCTGAAAGAGCACTCACCATACAAACTAATCGGCTTCGTTAAGAAGCTGGGTGTATTTGGTCGAGTGCGAACAGGTGTGAGCCACAATAAACCCTTGCGGATTGCGGTGGAGGGTCGAATAGAACCACTAACTTTATACCTAACCTAACTTAACCTAACACTGATAATTTTATAGATTTCTAATGTGATGTCGTGAATAAACACTTTTTTGCGCTTATATTGCAAATGCTGGCTGAACCATACGATATAGATCAAAACATGTACTACAGAATTGTACACTTTAAGAGGATCTATAAAAAGTTCGCGATGGTATGTGTCTATTCTTTAGGGATAACCCATAGTAACCATTTTTCATTCTCGAAAAGTAACGGCTTGATTTATAAAGCGATTTCAAGCAATGCGCATTAATCCTTATTCAATTAACTACCTCATATACATTGTGCATTCGATAGAGATTAATATGGCCCTTTGAAGCACGTAATTCAAATGGACATTTTTGAAAATATTACAGATTTAAAATGCAGGGACATAACGGTACCGGCCAGGGGGCGGCGTCGCGCATTTTAAAGGCAGCGCATGCGTTCATATGTAGGTTTAGTATCAGCATTGCACCCGTTCCGAGCCGGGGCAGGTCGCTAGTTTTGTATAATCTAATATCTTATCTACTACTTTCAGGGGATCATTTGCTTTTTCTTTTCAATTTAAAAGAAGAATTTCTTGAGTTCGATTTTAATTACGCGACCCTATGTAGAAACCTGGTCACGAACGTCGAAATCATGCCGACAATGTTTAATTTATTCCGATCACAAAGCTAGATACTCCGTGGAGAAATTCTCTTTCGAAAACTCAAAATTGGACTAATAAGATTTCCGACGCAACAGTGTATCTATACAGTATTCGCAAATAAAAAGTAGCGTCTCGTTGATTCCGGTATTCCGTTGGTTCCAATGCAGATATGCGGAATAATAACGAAAGAAATGGGAACGTCCAGAATTTGAATAAATTCCGCATGCCGGAATAGTTGAAACCCTACCAAATAATATAGTTTGAATTATGAAGTAGCAGTTCTCTAGTATGTGGCTGTCATGTGAATTAAAGAGGCATTCATCGTTTCTGACGTTTATAGAACACCTGAAATATTTCTCTATCATAGGTTAGGTTCAAATTGATTGGGTCTCTTTTATCCTCAACTGTAACCCGCGAGGGGTTTATTGTGGCTTATACCCTAATTAAGCTTCTTAATGAAGCTGATCAATTTAATTAGTGAACAATCTCGCAGATTAGATGTTGAGGGTCAAATTTTGCAAAAACTGAAAACCTGTAGATGATAACTTAGTCTGTTTTACTGGTACAGGTTGTCAGTTGGGCAAGTTTGTCGAATTTATTATTCTGTCATCAACTAAATCCACCATTGAGACGAGGGAAAATAATTCAAAAAATTTTTAGGCGTGACTATTACTGAAATTAATGATAAGCATGATTTTGAAATTTTCCACAAACTATTTTATACAGATATTGACAAACATAATTCTTCGACAGATTTCTATCAGCATAAAGTAGCAACATTTTATAGTATGCTTCACGAACTATTAACTATTCCATTATCAGAAAAACATCCTCAGAAGAAAGCGAAATTCACCTATGAAATTGCTGTCAACAATGGTTACATGGTATATATAATCGACTTCATTAATTTTAAAAAACTGCAAAAACAAGCCATTTAACGGGTTTATCTCACTTCAAGAAAAAATTATAAGCTTCATGGGACATTGACATATAGGGTCTTTCGACAGGGACTTCTGAACTGTAAGAATTGTTAACAACCATCTTGTTGAAGCTACAACTGTCAAATAAGTTTTCATCTGCATTTTATTGGTTCGGACTTCAATTGTCTAATATGATATAAAATTAATTTGAAATCCCTGAAAAAATCTATAAAAAAATAAAAAAGATTAGCTGAAAAATAAGAATAATATTAAGCAGAAAACTGAAATTTCAATGAAATAAAATACAAGCAACAATCAAAAAATTTAACTATTAACACGAAATGATAATCAAAAACAATTTTAACAGGAAACGAAAATTAAAAATAAAAAGATTCCAAAAAAAGTTACGTCACGACGTTTCGATTGTTAGTATCCACAATCGTCTTCGGGTGATAACTGGACTTTCTCCGAGATCTGACTTTTTATAGGTCTTTCGAGTGCTTTCACGTATCCCCTCTTCCCTGTTTCCGCTTTATCGGTTTTAACGGGAGCTGACCGTTTGGCGGGAATTGGTCGTGTTTCGCTTGATTATAGGTTTCCATATGTTGCGTATCTCTACGCTAGCTTGGCTAAATACGTTATCGTTTCGACGTGGAACGTCGTCCAACCGTCCTATCGAAGAAGCATTTCAAATCATACAGAGAAAGCTACCCGAAGATATGGACCTGGAAGATAGAACAAACTTACCGATACAAGTGATCATGGAATGACTAGGATGCTGTGTAAGATACTGCTACTTCCAATTGAAGGACGAATTCTTTACGCATGATGAGGGATCGCCACTTTCACCGGTTATAGCCAACATATATATGGAGTGATTTGAAACCTTGGCCATTGAAAAATCCCACAAGAAGCCCTGAGTGTGGTTGAGTTACGTTGACGACACCTTCATAATATGGAACCATATTAGATTCCTTCCTGAATTACCGACTCTTCAGTCAAGGAAGCGGCTGGACTTAAAAGTTTAGGACCCAGTGGCACCTACGGCCTGATGACTTCGACAATTGCAAAAGTGCCCAAACGTCACACCCATGCTCAATCACTAAAGAGATGGGATGAAATCAAAGAATGCAATATTGCCAAGATCAACCTGGGCGACCCTGGGAAACTGGCGCCAAAGAAATATCTGGCGATGACCAGGAAAAACCTACGCTTAACAGTAGGATTTCTGACTGGCCACTGTCAACTAAGGAAATACCTCCATAATATGGAGCTAGTGGATACACAGGATGTGTGATGTGTGAACAGGAAGATAAAACTGTCAGGCATGTCCTATACGAGTGTCCATAGTTATCGTCAATAAGAGAGTGTGTTTTTGGCGAGTCTTGGCCTACACTTGCCGATATAAAGGAGATGTTTCCCCGTGACCTATCCGCCCTCCTGGAAAGGACAGGATGGATGATGACCTAGGAGGACAACTCCTCGGGAGGTTATACAATGGGTCACATATGACCTAATTGCTGTGGGCCNTGACCTAATTGCTGTGGGCCTACACTCACCCTCCCTCTACAGATACAGATACCTTCCTGAAGCACATCAACAACGTAAGTCCTTTCATCACTTCCACAATGGGGAAGGAAGTCAACAACGAATTGCCATTCTCAGACGTATTGGTGAAGAGGACCGACACAAAATGGGAAACATCTGTATACCAAAACCCACTCACACGTGACAGTATTTGAACCAGGAATCCAACCGCCATCAATCGATTAAGAGAGGAATCATCAAGGTCTCGAAAAGGAACTAGGCATCATCAAAAATGACTTTCAACGGAATGGTTACTCCAAAGTAATGGTGGAACAGACTTTGGCTAGGAGACAGCAAGAGCCTCATAAGGAAGAGAAGTCGCCACAACCAGTACTTGTACTTCCCTACATCAGAGGATTGTCGGGAAGGATAAGAAGAATTGGGTCCAAGTATAACATCAGAGCCTGCTTCAGATCTGGGAACCCTATCCATAGCAGTTTCACAAAAACAGGCTACCGAATGCGGACTGCCATTCCAAAAATTGCATTGATCGGATACCCTGCGAGTGCGGAGAATCAAACATCGGTGAAACTAAGAGGCCATTGAAAGTTCGCATTGCCGAGCATAAAAAAGACACACATCGAGGAGAAACCAGCAAATCAGGAATAGCGGAGCATGTTTGGACTCATCAACATAACATCAAGTGGTCTCAAGCTGAAATCATCCAAAAGGAGGAACACTGGTTTAGAAGAAAATTCAAAGAAGCCGCATGCATGTTGTTCAACAACGCATTTAGCCAAGCTAGCGTAGATATATGCAACATATGGAAACCTATAGTCAAGCAGAACATGTCCAACTCCCGCCAAACGGTTAGCTCCCGCTTAAACCGATGAAGCGGTGAGAGGGAAAAGAGGATAGGTAAAAGCACTCGAATAACCTATAAATAGTCAAAGCACGGAGAAATAAGTCCATTTATCACCCGAAGACGATTGTGGATACGTCGTGAAGTAATTTGGCTTGGATTCTTTTTATTTTTAATTTTCATTTCTTGTTAATAATTTTTAATTTTCATCTCGTGTTGACAGTTCATTTCTTTTTATTTTCTGATTGTTGATTGTACTTTAACACAACACGTGCAAATGATAAAATGGTTTTATCGAAATAGGTGTTCTGTTCGGGCGACGTACTGCGCGCTTCACCCATTTTAAGGTCGCCATAATCGTCCTACCGAGAGGACTCTTCGCAATGTGATGAATGAAATTTGAGTCCATTGATTCATTAAACGATGATCCAATACCCGTACGTCGACGAAACGCAAGATCTGTCGAAATCATTGAATCCGAGTTTGTCGATTTCGCATCGCTCACAAGAAAGCCCATTTCTGGAAGAATAGGTACGTAAATAAATAAAATTATCGAGTTTGGGATGATACCAATCCAAATGAGATCCAAGGGCGTCAAATGCATCCCGAAAAAGTCATTGTTTGGTGTGGATTATGGTTCTTATTTCTTCGAAAACGATGCTGGTCAGGCTATGACTGTCAAGTTGATGATTACTAACTTTTTTGACCTGAATTGGATAATCTGGACACAAACGACATGTGGTTTCATCAGGACGGCGCTACGTGCCACATCATGCCACATTGGATATTCTGCACGAGCGATTTGAGAGCATAGTCATCTCACGTGAAAGTCATGTAAACTGGCCACCAAGATCTTGCGATTTGGCACCGTTAGACCTTCTCTTGTGTGTTGTTTTGAGTAGCAGGTGTATGCTAATAAGCCACAAACCAAAGCGGTCCTCAAAGCCAATATAACCCATGCCATAGGACGAATTCAGCCTGATTTATGCGCCAGAGTCATGGACAATCAATAGGTCTTTCCAACGAATAGAAAATTTTGATAATATCCCACACATACTTTGTTTTATTCAAATTTAAAGATAGAAAACGCTCAATGAAAGATCGTATACTTTGATGAACACATCAATAACATCTCTCGTTTTTGACTAACAAAAACTTGGACGTGGCTTTCAGAACAAACAATAATTTGATCAAATTCATTAAAAATAATGAAGGCATAATTTCAGTGTCGGATAGATCAAGAGTTAATGAATTTATTTTTAGCTCTTGTCCAAAACTTTATATTAGCCAAAGAGGGAGAACCTTTTCCTGAAGAATAAAAGAACATATGCGTAGTTTCTTGAATGCGAACACCAATTTCACATTCACAAACCATCGGTTGGTAAATGAACATGAGTTCAATCACGGCTATGACGTATTACTTTTGAAATGAAATGGAATGCTTAGAAATAAATGAATTTAGGAATTCTTAAACTACCCTGAATGACTGAATAGAATCGATTTCTTTCCGCCCGAGTTGGTGAAATTTCTTTAATCATATTTAAATTGTAGAGTTTTTCCTACAAATATTCAGTTTAGAAACATTTTATTTCTTTATTGATTTTTTATTTTGTATTATAAATTTTTGTTGGGAAATCAACTTTTCATAACTGCATTATCGAGCAGTCGTCCAAAATATCCATCTGCTTGGGGTTTTATGTTGATTCTTTTATTTTAATTTTTACTTATCATTTTCGTATTTTCTCATTGAAATTCTCTCTTCTCTCGAAACGAAAGTTTATTGCTCTTCTGATAGGGGCATGCGCATCAAAAATAGAAAGTATATAATTGTTGAAAGTTGTGACTATTTAATTGATGTCTGTCAGCAGAAAAATTTCGTAGCAGGGCATGAGTTGCAAATCAGCGAAAAAAGTCTTATAATAGAAGTATCTATAATCTCTATAAATAATATATTCATGTTTTCTTTTTTCAGTTTCATATATTAAATCACAGAGTACCAAACAGTGATCGGATACTGAATCCATATTCAAAGTCAAAAAATCTGCCACAAATACATCTTTTGATAAACTAAGGATTAGATTTTCTCAAGATCATGAACCTTATGCCCCTATTTTTCATATTTTCTCATTAGTATTATTTGTTTTTCCGCTGGACGTATTTTCAATTAAAGTTCTGCAAGGTGAAGGCAATTGAAATTAGTTAGGAAAACATGGCTTTATTTACAAGACCTCTCCGAATACCTAAACAAACGGCGATTGTTTATTTAGTAAATTCCGAACCCATTCACTTTTCATTACAAATCAACAACCTCTTTGTATCTCACGTTGACGAACGACAAAGCAGGTTATTTCTCGGGGAATTTTGATACAAAGGAAACGTCGAATAGTACGTATTCAATTTCCACATTTGGATATGGAAATTTTGACACATTAGAAGAGGATGGAGTGCTAATAGGCAGAGATAGATTAGTCGTCAGCTCCAAGTGAGATGGGATGAAACAATACCTGAGGGTTATATGAGTTGAGAATTCTCCAAGGAGATTTTGGGTGTTCAAACATGAAATAGATCTGCAGAACACTCTCTCTTTGAATTTCACTATTTGTCTATTCGAAAACTTTGGAAATTGAACAAACAAATCCAAAACAGTATCCACCAGTTACATTTCATTCTTATTATCAACGTATTGAAACAGATATACAGGAGTCGTTCGATTGATGACCTGTTTTATATTGAATAATTCAATATCATAACCAACTGCTTCAAAACAAACACATATTCCAGAAATATAAGAATTTTGATACACATTCTTGGAATCAAGAAGGGAATCAAAGACAGTAGAGGTCGAAAGTCAATAATTTCCTCTGCGAGACACAGATATCATTATGTTCAAAGCTATAATAGTTGTGAATTTCATCACAAGCAAGATTTTTCCTGACAGTTTTCAATTACCGATCGATCTGAAATTCAGGTATCTACAAAAATCTCGCCTACAGGCAGTGGCGCGAAAATCCCAGTGTCGAAATCCGAACTAGGTTTGTTGATGCTCGCAACAGCTGCAAACTTGGAATAAATGGAAGCAAAGAACATCACAATCAGAGAATAATCTACAACGCAGCTTTACGAATCGCTCTTGGAGCATTCTGTACTAGCCCAATCGATAGCCTAAATTGCGAATCTGGAGAACCGTCACTGACTGATCGTTGGAAATATTTAACATAGTCATATACCAGTAAAATATCAGCCTATTCAAATGATCCAGTGCATCGACATATATTTGCAAAATGGTTTTAGGAAACATTCAGTCACAGAAACCGGATAAGTCTTCCATTCTACCGACGAGTAAACAGAATCCTTGTAGAATTGAATTTAACCCTACCTGAAACAATTAATCCTACCGAAATAATTACCCCTCCTCCATGGACAATACATATCCCATCCACTATCCTGAATTTGAGCCATCTGAAGAAATCCGAAAATCATCCATTATTATTCAAAAAACTTTTTTAGAAATAATCGAATAATTTGAAAATTCTCAGTACATATACACTGACGCTTCCCACTCTGAATGTGGCGTAAGTGCTGCATATACAATCATTGAGTCTGTCGCTAAATTTCAACTACCACCCTTTACCACCCATATTTACTGTTGAGCTCACAGCAATTCGCGTAGCCCTACGTCACTTGAACAAAACCAACATTAAACTGGATAATCGTCTCAGACTCTTTAAGCGCTATCCAGTCACTTTCACAATTATACCCAACTCACCCAACCCTAATTGAAATAAAGTCCGAATTAGACATTTCTCAGAAGAAAAACTCAAATGTTAAGTTCCTCTGGTGCCCATCTCATATAGAAACAGAAGGCAACGAGAAAGCAGACAGATTAGCAAGAGAGCAGCATCAAATAACCAAAAGTATTTACCAGGACATGAAACCAGCACTGAAAAAGAACCTCACATTACACTGGCAACAAAAATGGGATCCACATTCTTCTGGATTGCCCATCTTACCAACGACAGAGACGTGCTATTGGCCTACCCGGTAATCTACGAGGAATCGTCACCCCACAGAACATTGATAGACTGGTTACTTTCCTGAAGTGTATACATATATTGTGTGACATATAAAATGTATCGAATCCCGCTAATAACCCATATGGTTGATGCGGGTAAACTTGAAAAAAAAAATAAAAAAATTAGATGCATCCATTTCCAAACTTTCCAGAGTCAAACCATTCGTCTTACCATGGAAAATATCGCCTAAGAAACGGCGCGGCGAACACAAACCATCTTATCTCGCTTACGTATTGGACACACATTTCTCACGCACAGCTATCTACTCTCAGGAGAACAAGTTCCAATGTGTTATATATGTGATACTGATTTGACTATCGCACATATTTTAACTTAGTGCCTACCAGCAGAGGCTCGCCAGAGGGGGCAAGGGAGGCTTAGCCTCCCCATAAAATTTGAGGCAATAAATTAAAAGATATTGACAAATAATTATGATTATTTTTTTCTAAAAATCATCACTTTATCATTACTTTATCATTAATTTTTAATATAAATAATATGCCCGAAAAAACACTATCACTCACTACGTAGTACGTACCACACTATATCCTTCATCAACAAAACTCAAACGCACCGCCCATGAATGAATAACGAATAAACTATCAACCCGAAATAATAAATGTCATACGTTGCAA
>WOGL01001394.1:0-11512 GCA_015342145.1 Leptinotarsa rubiginosa
GAAAAAAAAAATTAAAAAGCGCTCCTCAAGTTAACTCATTTCTACTCAATATATATATATATATATATATATATATATATATATATATATATATACATCCCGCTATATATAGGTCCTCCACAGGAAACGCAGCAATAAGTCTTCCACCAGAAGGAGTGCGTATATGATGATTTTAGCCGCGTATATGTGACATTTGGCTTCCATTTATGGTGGAAATGCCTTGAAATGAAACACAATTTTTAAAATTTTGTATGCATGTTGATATCTCTGGGTCTTCCTCCCAAACTACGGTATTTGCCTCATCCGGGTGTATACTTGTTGACAAAACTCACAGCTGTAAGTCCTCCGCATATACTCTTGCCATTCGAACTACAGTGGATAGCTCTTCCGACAGTGTTGCCTGAATATTGGTAATCAGTGGGAATTATTGAAGAGTAGTATAGTCAGAGTAAGACAAAGACGGAGACTGTTATATCTTATTTCATACCCAACTGGCTATCTCAATGTTTCAAAATACCGAAATACTTACACAACTACTTTCTCAGGATCACGTGTTTTTACCCTCTTTTTTGGACAAAATCAGATCCCGAATGAATTTAAATAGTTTATACTGACTACGTTATTCATTACAATATTTTTAAATACAATAATCTTGTTATTTATATGTACATTTCTTGAATTTTAATCACTTATTCATTAGTTTGTAGATTCGAAAAACCTTTCCGATTATAGTAGATCTTCAAGACCATCATCATCTTCGTCTCCAATATTTTTTCCAGTCTGCATTGGTTCTTCATCCACAATTTCATGTGAATCAATAACTTCTTCTTAGTTTTTTCTTGAACATTGGAGCATTTGTTTTGGTTGGTTTCCGGGTTTTGCCGTGGTCTTCTTTGGTTGCAATCTCCAAATGTTTCAACTGCAACGGCGGCAGTTATCTTCAGTGGCGTGCTTTCCGGGTTTTGCCGTGGTCTTCTTTGGTTACAATTTCTAAACCTAAACCTGAAGAAGACCACGGCAAAACCCGGAAACCAACCAGAACATTAACGCCAGCCGTTAAAGCCTAGAATACTTTATAGGAGCATTTTTCATAACATTACAATTTGAGCATAAATTTGTGCATTTCAAACCATGTTTTTGTCAGCCACATTTCTGACTGTTACATCCAGTTTCACAGGTGCAGCAAATAGTTTTGAGCAATACTTCCGGAATTAACTTCTTTTCTGTAAAATTGGGCATAACGTCACGTTTCTGTTCCTTCCAGCCTCTATCTGTTGCTGTCAGTTCGTTACTCAGCCTAATTTGAAGCTGATGAAATGTCCTGTAACAATGTTGTTTTTCTGCATCTTCTATGGATGGGAGATTTGCCAATATGAAAGATATAATATTTACCAATAGATATTTTCGAAATCTTGATTTCAGTGTTATTATATTGTCATTTCCACATTCACTAACAGATTTGATTAATTGTATTTCATGTTTTTGATATCTTTTGATATCTTTGTTCGTATCTTTATCATAAAAAATACTGGCCAAATTTGATACATTTTAATCATCCAATAATGAATTCATCATGCTTTTTTTCCTTTTCCGGTAAATCCAGATATTGTATCGTAACCAGAAAAACAATGCAGAAATGCAACAAATTTTTGAAAGATTCGTATTTGAAACAATTAGACGTGAAAAACAGATCTTCTACATTTCCAGAACATGGCTTGAAAAAATAAATATCATGATTACTTGAATGAAATTTTAATAAATAGCTCAAAATTCTCAGAATTTAACATAATGATGAAAAAATAATTTTCAGATTCGAGTGTTTTCGTTTTTATGCATTTTCTGAGATAATTTGCAAAAGTAATGTATAATTTTTTCACACCATCAAAGAGTAGAGATTTTAAGGAACAAGAATAATATAATAATGAAAGTATTATACCCTCATAGGCATGTCTTGAGCCTAAAAACCAAATTACTCATTTGTGATTCGTTGATATCATCTATCATTATTTTCTCAATAAAAATGAGCCACAACGAATTCAAAGAGTTCAAAAGTCTTATTTGAGATTTTCGTACGGTATCAAGAAAAGAGAACCGATTTCTCATACACTCAAAAAAGCCAGGTGGTTGAAAATGTACGATAGACGGACTCTTCATTCTTCGACATTATTTCATAAAGTTTTTGTCAATAGAACACCACCCTACCTCTTTAACAAAATAACTTATCGAACTGATGTTCACAATGTGAACAACAGGCGCAAAATGATCCATGTTGTCAGACACTCCATTGAACTATTCAAAAGGTCATTCAAAGGTCATACACTTTTTTTTACTTTTGATAACTCACCCCCTTCCATTTTCCAAGCTTAGATCGCCCGTAATTATTTTTTCATTTAATTTTGGCATATTTGCTTCCTTTTCCAATGGTTTTCATCTACAAGTGAACTTGGCATTATCATAGTAATGAAGCGAATAATGTAACGTGCTCCAGAAATATTTTCACATGACGGTTGTGAGATTATAAATTGATATTGAATTCAAATGATGATATGTTAGATAGCACATTATACTGTAGTAATCTAATCACTTCTTTTCCACAAACTAGTTGACCGATTTGAACCATTTCGCTCAATAAATTTTCATTCATGGTCTATTACTTGAGATTGACTTTTTTGAAGAGGCCAAGCAAACCCACTTCTGAATTTACAGTATTAGTAAATTGCAATTATCATTAACAAATTGAGGTAAAAAAATTACATTCAGTTATTTGTTCATAACTCAAAAACTATCAACAATTGAGGAATTGAAAATAAATTTTCACAGAAGAGGAATTATTCAATTACATAGTTCCAAACTTTTTACCTTCGAAAATAGGGCTCCGACCCATATCACGACATGGACATATCGCCAATGAAGACAGTACACCACCACCGTTCACGTCAACCCCACACTTCAAAAGACAAAATATAATTTTTTTTTTCAGTTAGTTACAATTACATAAATGCTGATAGATTGAATAGTAAATGTACCAATGTTTGATAGACCTTTTCAATACTGGAATATCTACCGCTCAACAGCAACAGATGACTCAATAAAGAATATGTTATTTATAAAGTCCTCGTTCAGTTGTTACCAACAATCAGTAACTTTTCATTGAATGAAACTGAATGATACATATGACCTGAGTAAATTATTTTCAAGAGAATTTCACCTAGATAATTTTTTTCGAAAACAATTACTCTAGAATGGACACGATTTCATCATTTCAATAAGTTGACAATTTCTTCAAAAAATATTGAAAATGAATACACAGAAGCAAAATTCCGTAGAATGAATCTGTTCGACTTCTAGTGAGCTCATCAAAACTTATGAAAAAATCTCAAGTAAATATCTATAATAAAGTAATTATTCTCCAATATATTTCAATTTCTGGATTTGGAATTCTTTGCTCAACAGGGCTATAGACGTCACATACCATTAGTTTGATGATCATTGAGTAATTATTTCAAGAAGTACTGAAATATATTATTTATAGTGGCCCCAAAATTTTCCTAACAAAGATCAGTTACTCGAGTAAATAGTTCGAATAGGAATGCATTCGATTCACTTTCACGTTAGCAACTCCCTCGTCAAGGGCAAGTTATTCTATTTTAGTATTGAAGTGAATGAGTTTTTTACTTTTTTGATATTTTTCCAAATAAAAAGATCATGTTTAAAAAATTATTTAAATGATGAGAAAACAACATAATTCTAAAAATCACACATTATATCAAAAAATAATTTCTACTGAATGATTTTATTTTCGTGGAGAAAGAGAAACTGAGAGACTGACAAAAAGTGATCATGGAAACTAGAATCATGCGGTAATTACGGAAATATTTTTACCAGGAATGATTAATTATATTGACGAATGTGACTGTATGACTGATCAGTTGTGAGGATGTTCCTTACAACCCCACCCTTTCATAAGTACCCTTCAAAAGACGAAATATTTATTAACTTCCTCTTATTAGCTGCGATTACATAGATTCTGAAAGGTGTATTGAGTAGTAAGTGTACCAATGTTTGATAGACTAAAACATATTTCGTTGAATAGCAAGAGATAACTCTGGTTCAGTTGATTCGAAACATCAGTAACTTTCTATTGAATGAAACTCAATATTACGTATGATCTAAATAAATTACTTTCAAGAAAATAATTTCACCTGAATACATTTTTTTTCGAAAACAATCTCCTCTAGAATAGACATATTTTCATCATTTCAATAAATAGCCCATTTCTTTGAAACAATATTAGAAATGAGTACACAGAATCAGAATTTTGTAATTATTTAAATATGTTCGACTTCTAGAGTGAGATCGTCAAAATTTATGAAAAAAGCTTCTATAATAAAGATAATAATTGAATATAAATAACAATGAATCTCGTTTGTTACATCGTGGAGCAGAAAATAATTTTTTTCACTGAACGTTCCAATTAAAAAAAATTGGTTGTTCGACTCCGGACTTCAAAGTATTTGAAGATAGTTGGTGCCATTGATGTACAATTATCTATGTGGATGAATCATTATTTTAAAATAAAAATTCCTGATGACAATGTAATCATTATTGTATTACATTATCAAGTGAAGTAAACTATAATTTCATCAACTCCCAGCTCATATCGTGAAGTTAACGTTATTCTCAAATGTATTTTATACATTCTTACTGATTTATCACGAAATGCCCTTAAAGCGGTATTGCCAGTTCTACGGAAGAGCCATACACTGCTAATCCTAAATGACATATACTCTGGAGGACTGATCCACTGTCGTTTAGCAAAAGCATATACGCAAGACAGTATACGCACAACAGTGACACCAATCACAGATACGGAGAAACCTGAAACTAAACTATACGAAAAATGCAAAAAACACGACTTTGGTCATCCTCCTGATATTTGTTCTACTGATGCTTCATGATGTTTTAAGCTGTTTTACACGGAAAGCGATAGCTCCTCCGTATACGGAGGACTTATCGCACCCGGACGACCTATTGCATGCAAATGGTCTATTAGCGGAGGAGCTACCTACCGGAGGATAAATATATATATATATATATATATATATATACATCCGTCAACCTATTCGACGTCCGTACATTATGAATTTTACATATCTTTCTGCGTCTAGTCACTTTTTGCGTCCGTATACGGACGCAGAAACAACTTCACAGTGATAAATAAATTTGAGGGGATTTGGACGACCTCTATTTGTTACATGAACCAAATATTGTCACTCTAATTGATGCCGTGCAGAAAAGAAAACTGTAATTTTGTTAGAAAAGTAACTACAGGTTTCCTAATTTCTCTTGGAGGACGCCCAAACATGGTGATATGGTAAAGTAATATTCAAGTGTAGTTCAACTGTTTCAACACCAGACTACGCTCTTGTCGAATAACGTATATTCAGGTTTGAATATTATTTTCATATTTCTCGATGATTAAACGTCCGGAGCTTTGGCAACGGTGTTTTAGCTTTTATCACATACGCATTTCTTTGGTTTCGGTTGAACGAAGTTAATGACAAACAAGTGTGCAAGTAATGTGGATGTGAGTGGATATAAATTGTGTTTTACTAAATTTAGAGTAAGTACCTACTTGTATGTAAATTACAAACAAAAAAAATATAGTCATTTTCCATACGTGTACCTGAAAATAGTTAATTAATTTTTACTGAACCTTTTCGAAAATATTTTTTTTTTATTCCTAACGATGAAATTCGCCAAAAATGTTTTAGTGCTTCAACCTGTATCTGCGAAGTAGTTCACAGAAAATAATTTTGGTTTTGACATTATATATTATATAATAGAAAGAATTAAAGATGTTAAGAATTGTTATAATGTAATTCAGGAATATTAGATTTTCGCTGTTAATGAAATTGTTAACTGCTGCTCAATAAACTCTCATTCACTTTATCGTGCAGAACAACTCCCCTAGAAAGAATGAGAAAATTCGAGTGAAGCTTTTTATTTTTAAATAAAAAAAAATTAAATATAACATAGAATGAGATATTTTTTTCTCGATATTATGAGATATTACTGATTTTTTTGTATCTATTCAAAAGTTATACCAAACCGTAAGCACACACACAAGTATTTCATCATGTATTTTGTATATCAAAAATATATTTTTCTTTCGCTTCTCTGACTGATTAGGGTTGAAATAAATATTCCTGTGAATTTAAAAAATCTAGCGCTGTGCACCAGAAAGTTAATATAGGTAATTTTCCTTGAATTCTTTAAGATTTTAGCAACTGTATATTGTATTATTTTCAATTCCACTGGTAATTATATTCAAGGCGACTTTCAGATTTAGCTGCTTCTCATTATTCTTATTCCTAATTTATACTATGTAAATGGAGATCTTGCGCTAACATATAATTTGTTCCAGGACTTCGATTATGTTTTCATCCAGAACGAAACATATTTTGACATTAGCACAGAACCAACATAATATGACAGGTGAATCAATTTTGCATTAATTTATCCCTTCCACAGCAAGCAGAAAATCAAAATACAAAATCTATCTCGATTTGATCTAAAACACCGATTTTTATATTTCAGATGAAATAATGAAGGAAGATAAAAAAAGAATCACAGTTTTGCAAGATATTACTTTAACACATACAAAAGAAAATATAGGCAGTCTTTCAGAATATATTAAATTTCCTGAGGAATCCAAGAATGAAAGTGAGTAAAAGTTAAATGTTCTCCAATTGATTCTATTATATTTCGAACAAATTAGTTTTGTCCATCTATAATTTTGTATTATTATAAATATAAAAAGAAGATATTTCATTTTATATATTTTTTTAATTATGATAGAAGTGTGTTTCAAGATATTATCATTTAGATTACTTTGTAATTATTTTACGCTGGACGTTACAATTCTACCTATTAATTTATTGATTTATTTTACATTATCTTCGTGTCAACATGCAAGCAGAGACTCATTATTTTACAGTGAACAAAATTAATTTCTTGCATTTCTCAAATAAATATTCAGCGACTTTTATTTCTCAAAACAATTCCATATTTATAATAAATGTTATTATTCAGGTATAGACATTTCATCTATAAATGAATTCATTTTTGTCCCTGATGATGGAAAAACTGTAGAGTCTTGTGAGGAAAATGCAGAAAGTATGCAGAGAGTACCACATCAGGAAGGTTAGTAAACATTACTCAAATTTCTATGTAAATGGTGAAACTGACTTTAAAATTTTTTTTCATAAATTTTAGACTTGTCCAATTCAAAAGAAGATTTGTTTTCGTCTGATGAGGATCAGAAAGATCCCACTTATGAACCTTCAGATTCAGATGAACCTAATGAAGTATCCAGGCCAAAATATCAATTACATTGTTCAAAAGTTTTAGTAAGTAGGATCTATGCATTGTATTCAACATGAATTAATTGTTAAAGCATTTTAGTTATATCATTAACTATTTTTTATGAAAATAATTACCATTTCATATACCGATTTATGTTGAATGAATTTGAGGGATAAAATAGAATATGAATTTCGTCAAAAGTATTGAAACGTCCAATTTTGAAACAATGTTGATATTTTCAGACACATGCTAGTTCTTTAGAGATTTCTGGAGTTACGGATATATTAACTGAAATAAGGAATTTATTCCAAAAATATTTAAATAACAAATGATTTTTAGGAACTTGGTCCTGCAGATTCCATTCGACAACAACACCATTCAAAAAATGAAATCCAATCGAGAAGAGATAATTCAAAGAGTGTTCGTTTTCCAGATTTCTGTTATTATTGTGAATATGAGGTGAAAAATTTTGCTAGACACATAGCACGTAATCATTCTCAGGAAATTGAAGTTCAGAAGATTTCTGCATTGTCTCCTAAATCAGTTGAAAGAAAACGTCTCATTGCGACTTTGCGGAAAAAGGGAAATTTTTTGAAAAACTCCGAAGTTTTATATAAACCTGTTCATAAAAGTTATGTCGACAATTCTGTAGATAATTATGCGCCTTGTCAGTTTTGTTTGGGATTCTATTCACGAAAATTATTGTGGAAGCACAGAAAAAATTGTAAACAAGTGAATAAATTGCTGGGTAGATCGCATAGTGATCTGCTTACTAATTTGGACGTAAACCCAGAACTGAAACTGAAAGTATTCCCCAGAATGCGATTCGATAAAGTCTCCCTCATTGCGAAAAAAGATTCTCTCATTTGTGCATTTGGTGCAAGATACTTGAGCACGCATAGGGAAGAGAGTCACATTAATATATGTTCAAGAAAAATAAGGGAATTAGCAAAAATATTGTTGGAATCACAAAAAATTAATTCCAATATAAAAAATTTATATGATTTGCTCCATCCTCAATATTTTGATGCTGTAGTCTTGAGCGCTAAAATCAATTCTGGATATGATGAACAACATGACGTTTATCATTCTCCCACTTTTGGAATGAACATTAGTTCAAGTTTGAAAGAATGTTGTGATATTGCAATCTCTCATCTTGTCAAAAAAAAATATAACTATCCTAATATATCTTCTGCAGAAACTGAAGCTAATATAAATACTTTCAGAAGATTACTCGAGAATACTTGGAAATATGAAATTTCTAGTCAAGCTGCTAAAGATCTTAATTCAAAAACGTGGAACAAAACCACTATAATACCTTTGGCAACAGATCTGAAATTATTCAGAACTTACCTAATTGAAAAGGGAAGTGAGTGTGAAATGAAACTGAGGGAAAATATAAATGACGAAGAAAATTTTAAATGTTTAAATGAAATTGTGTTTTGTCGTTTGCTGCTCTTAAATAGAAAGAGAGTTGGTGAATTACAACGAATGAAACTCCATACATATTTAGACTCTGAGAAAAATAATGGACAAACATACGAAGAATTTGCAGATGCCATAACACTTTCAGAGAAAGTGCTATTACAAAATTTCAAGCGCGTTGTTACTCGAGGAAAAAGAGGGAGGGGGGTGCCAGTACTTTTTAGCAAAGATATGCAGAATCAGATTAATCTTCTCGTACAGACAAGAGCAAATTTTGTGAAAGAAAATAATTATTTGTTCCCTAACAAAAACTCTAATCACCCTATTGTGGGATATAAAGTTATGTATAAACACGCTCGTTTATCTGGAGCCAAACATCCGAAAGCTTTAACTTCCACTAGGTTACGAAAGCACTTAGCCACTTTAACTCAAATATTTGATATGTCACATAACGAAATAGAACAGTTGGCTACATTCATGGGCCACACTCTGAATGTCCATGCTAGTGTTTACCGTCTGCCAGACGATATTTTTCAAACGGCAAAAATTGCCAAATTATTACTCCTAATGGAAAAAGGCGAAGCAGGAAAATTCAAAGGAAAGAACTTAGATCAAATCGATCTCAATTTGGACGAGGACCTAGGAATAGATAATAATGATTTACTAGAGGAACATGTTGCTGATCAAGAAAATCTGCTTGAAGATGACATTTACGAAAGTAAGTGCAACGAAAATAAAATTGAGGAAAAATCAGAGATTCCTAAAGGAATTCCCAAAACCTGTAACAGACGAGTTCTCACTCCGTGGACCACCGATCAAAAAAAAGTCGTACTGAAGTTCTTCAAAGAGCATGTTAAATATAGAAAAGCTCCAAAAAAATCAGAATGTGAAGATCTACTGAGTCAATATCCAGATTTACTAAAGAATAAATCATGGACCAAAATTAAAGTCTTTATCCAGAACAAATATATGAAAAACAAAGACTTGGAAGACTGATATATATTATTTTATGAATCTATTTTAGAAGTCCTTTTGATTTTCCTATATGATAATTTTATGGGTCCCAAAAACTGTTTTGTTGTTTTGTTCAATTTCAATCAATAAAGTTTTTCTTTCACTATTGACTTTTTTTTTAATGTATTATTCTTGTTTAGAAACTTTGCTTTTTTGTTTTCCTATTCAACGATGAAGTAGGTATCACCTCAAATAATCATATTGAAATATTTTGCACAAACTAAAATAAGATATTTTATAGGAATAAATAAAGTATTCATTATAGTTAAAACCCGTTTTTAGTAGAAAAGCTTTTTCTCTATATAAAAAACTAGATTTTCTCAAATGCCTTTATCATAACTAGACTTTTCTAGTTAAAACTGGAATTTACTGTTATATACAATTGAATTTTGGTTAAAACTAGTTTCAACGTATTCAATTGGAAACAATTTTTAGTGTTGATTGGGGGGTTAGGTTAGGTTTTGTTTTGTTAGAACTCCTTCCAACTGATATTCATTTTTGAAAAGCAGTGAATTCTAATTATAACATAGGCATTTAGTAACAACTAGTTTTTACTAGAGAAATCAGGTTTGAACTCTAGCATATCTGCCTCTGAAAAAAATATCAATTCAAGTTACTATTCAATTTCTTTCAGCTGAATGGCGACGAAATAATTCAAACAGCTCAAAACGTTATACTATTTTTTTTCAATTCACTGAATATTAAATCACGCAATTCTTTCTCATTTTTCTTCCTTTCATTGATGTAAAATATTTTCTTCGGATAATTATTAAATCATTTCTTTGCGCTGAACAATTCCAAACTGATCGTTTTTTAATTGTATTTCACCATCGGATATGCTACATTTTTAAATAGAGGTTCAGTTTGGGGATTTGAGAAAAAATCAATATCTAAGGCGTTGTTTTATTAAATATAGTTGTTTGAAAAAGTAAACTTTTGATTGCCATGAAATTTTGAGAATTCAAAATTGAAAAAATATTTGGTAAAGTGCGCATAGTACCTAATTATGAAATTTCAGATGATGTTTTCAGAAACTGAGCCAAAAAAGATCTTTCTATTAGATTGACGGCCCTTTTTCGTGATCAGATGATGAAGTAAATTAGATAATTTTCTATATCTAGCAAACTTGATCTCAAATCATATTTTAATTTATGTAAAATGAATTTATTCCATCTTTATACATTATTGTTTTAATTGTAATTTGTTCCAGTCATTTATTGGTTCAACTCATAATCAAGTATCACTGAATATTCTAATCATAATTCTTGTTACACTGAAACCTATCACATATTTAAAAAATTCTATTTACATAATATATTTCAAATCATCAAAAAACCTATAAACTCAGTATTCTTGCTAACCAGTCCAACTGCCAATCCATCACATTGAAGAGATAAAACATTTGGCAACAATGCTGGACGCACAAAACTCCCCCTTTTGCAAAAAAATATACAAAAGGACGCAGAAAGCTGGCATATATGTTGTAAAATATTGGATGCCGAAAGGTGGAAAATTCGACGGACGTACAATCGTAGTGTTATCTAAAAGTCTAGATAATTTTGTTAAAAATCACAATTTCGAGATATACTTTTTATTTTCTCATTTGTAAAGGAGTGCTTCAGGCGTTTTCAATAAAATATTGACATATACTTTGATGGATGCAGAATGGGAGGATTATGAAAAGACGCAGAAAAGATATGAAGAT
>WOGL01001395.1:0-11498 GCA_015342145.1 Leptinotarsa rubiginosa
GAAAAATCTCAATATATATATATATATATTATTAATGTAAGTCACAAAAAGGATTTGAAGCTTTCTATTTAATTATATGCGAGCGCTTTCGGCAGCTGGTCGTGCTATCATCATCTAGGCTCTACTCAAACGGGTTTCGCGAGTTCCAATCCCTGAGCAATTTTTTCTTTTTGCTGTTAGTAGCAAAATGTTGTCATTCGTATAAACACCAAAATTGGGTGTTTGGACAATCGTGAGGTTTTATTTGCCAAAACAAAGAAATTCTTTTGTACTAGTGAAATAAATAAATATTTCCACATAAGTCGCTCATTTCCAACTTTAGGAAGAAAGGTGATATAAGCTTTATTGTTGAGAATGTTTTAACGAATCGATAAAATATAAGGTGTTCCATTTAAAAAAAATATCATAATTTTTGAAAACGCGACTGTCAATGTTGTTTGTTTTCGGCATTGAGAAGGCCATTAAAAATGTTACTAGTTTGCCCATTTAACCGAATTCGTAGCATCAATAATAACGGAGTTGGCAATGATGATGCCTTAATTTGGAACACCCTGTATATGTGCGCAAGAGGGTGCCACAGATATAGTAGTAGATAGAGTAGTCGTCATCTTCATGGCAATATATACAGTAGGTTTTGGTTTTAGTTACTTGCAGAAAAAAGTTTTATCTCATTTATGTTTAGAGATCATAGTGATTAAATAATCGTTTATGAAATTAAACTGTGACTTATTCAATCCTCTTAAACAAACATCTACATATTTATGATTTATCAAGGTATATGACTAATATTCTACTGACCTGCAAATCTTGTACAAACAGTTTTCTGAGGTTGTGGAGTGTTTGCAGCTCTTTGGCGACGGTGTCTTCTAGACCTTTTAGATCCTTTCTAGCCTGTTCTCGTCTCTCGTTAGTAGTGCTGTAGAATTACATCCAGTTTCAATGACTGACTGCGGCTGCCACACCACGTGCTCTCGCACACACATAAAAGTTTGGTTAGGTTTCATTTTATCAATGATATTTATGCTCGTTAACCAAAAATATTACTGAACAACTAAAGTACTACAGAGGATTGAAGTAACACAGACAGGGTAAGCATTTCGAATTTTAATATATTTTCATTTAACTTCGGAATTTTTCATATTATTAGGATTTTGGGTCGTAATTTCACATATTAAACAGTTTCACTTTCTGCCGGATATGCTCAAATAGTTTAGAAAAAAATTAGCACGCACATTACTTCAATGACAAGCTCTGATTAAATGCCGTTTCGAAGCCAACCAAAACGTCATTTCAAAATTTATTGAAAAAAAAGTGGAACACATTTCAGCTTGTTTGTGATCCCAAAATATTCACTTGACAAGTAGTGTTCCGAAGACAAATATATTTCTTTTTTCAATTTTTGGACAACCCACATATAGAAAAGATCTATCTAATTCACCTCAGATGCATTTGCAAAAATACTGGGTGTCCCATGACTTTCTCCTATAAGAGAAGGATCATACGAATAGACGGAAAATGTCAGTACCTAATATTTTTCATCTTGGTGGGTTTTGTTGCCTAGTTAAAGGCCTTCGAAATTACGAAGTTGAAATAGTTGCCACAGCTGATTTTCAAAGTTATCTTTATTGAACAGCATCTGATGACAAAAATGATGGAATATATTTGCATATTAAAATTAGATGAAGATTTCAATGAAAACTCTTCCATAACGAGTATTTTTAGTATACAATTACTTCAATTCAATTCATATTCAACAAACCCAATTGTATTAATTTCACTTATTGATTTTTTATTTTAAGAAATTAACTGTTTAAAAAAATGTCACTGAGTATTGTCTGCAATGTTTTTTATTTTTCTTGAATATGTATTTAATATGTCTGATGGTTTTTAAAATAGTAATATTATCAACACGAACAAACTACTTTTCGAGCCCTGAAGAAGAATTTAACTAAATTTGAAACGTCGGCAAGAAAACAATTGTTTTTTTAAGAAAACATTGATGCTGTTACCCAACCAACATTATTTTAGAAAAATTACTGGATCACTATAAAAATACGTTCGTACTTTCGAAGGACTGTAGCTCGGCAATAAAAGGCGATATAGAAAAGTGTTGTGTATAGATAAATATTTAAATTTTTGTTCAAATAGATAGAAGTTCATAGTGAAAGCTTGTGTATGTTTGATGCAAAGAACTGAATATTATGTAAATATATCATAATTAAATTAATATTCCAATTCTATCAGGCAAAAAGTACCAAGAATGTGTACTATAACTAGTTAACAATTTTCTTGAGAACATTTGTATTTCATACATATTGACCCCACGAAAAATAATTTTTCACTATATTATATTAACATCTGCTTTATATTTTCGAATAAAATCTCTATTATTTACATTTGTACACTTTTTTGTATTCAATAGGTGCAGAGCTCCTTGAAGCAAGGCATAACATATTGTCATACTATTACTTCAGAATCTTTCTATATGTAGTGAAAAATTAACCAACTTCAAAAATATCTGCCATTTCACTTTATCAATATATAATGCACGGATTATCTCCTACAGAAGATACTTTCCCCTTTTACATCTCCAAGCTCAAAAAACTCTGCTTCGCAAAGTGGTCCTAATTAACAATGATGAAACATATATTGTGCTCACTATGATGCAAAAATAAATAAAAAATAAATGTTACACATATCAGATAAATCACAATTTATAGATTAATAAAATAAAACTCAACCAAACAGTAGTGTGACAATTCAAACTACTTCTAAAAATACTGACCAGAAATCACAAGGAAAATGACTAGAAGGAATGGAAAGGCAAACATCAAAAAATATCACAGGAATTTTTAAGCAAGTAAAATGCATCCCAAACCAAAATGTTTCGGAAATACATCACTATATTATTAAAACATTCACATTCATTCAATCGATAACCAACAAAATGAAATGTTAGTCAAGTCATATTTCATACATACACATGAATAAATATAAAAGTGAAAGAGTTTTAATTAAATGATAATATCAAAGAAAATGAAAAATAATTACTATTTGAAATGAGTGGCAGTGTAAAAAGCAAACCGTTTGCACTTTTCATGTATTTTAAGGTTTATTCGAAAATACACATTTCAAAGCCCTTCTTTCTTAAAAAAACTAATCAGGACAACTTAAAAGGTGCTTATTCATTTCCATCAGGCATCAATGAAAAACAAGACTTCTTTCATTCTTTGATTGAAAATCAAATTTATATTTAACAAACAATCAAAATTTCACCCTCCATGAGGGTGTCCATGTCCACAAAAAGTAGAAATGGAGGATAATGAAAATAATGACTTGATTTATCAATTTGTTAACATTATGTGTACAACAAATTACTTGAGGAATCTTTAATTTTCTTAAAGAATCAAGTCATCTATTTCACACGTATGCATGTAGAACATAAAACTGGTATCCATTGTTTGTACCTAAACAACAACCAAATACTGCGGACATCGATGGGTCACCAAAAGAAGTGTTAATGATATGAATAGATGCAAATGAAATGTATGAATGTGAAAAATCGACATAGGATACTGCCCCTGAGACAATTTGGTCAAGTTATTCATCACGTCTTTAGACAATTTTGATGTTTGCTGATGAAAATCATTCGATTTAGATTTGTTCTTTTCATTCTTGTAAGGAATGAATTCTTTCCAAGGAGGACTTTTCGAATGCTTTTCATATGGAATCAACTTGTTGGTTGATTTGTTATCGAAAGGATAGAAGGAATGGTTAGTATTTGAAAAGTCTACTGACATGAGTTCTTGCAGTTTATGGGTCTTTTCTGTTTCATCCATTTTGATTTTCTCATAGTCGGCCTGCAATTGCTGTTGGGCTAAAGTGAGCTTTTGGTTGGAGCTGAAAGATCCAAAAAACGTTAACATCAACATACGCATGGAATATAACGGACTTACTCTTTGATATCATTGATGAGTGATTGCTTTTCGGCAATTTCATCTCGAAGAGCTGCTACTTGCTTCTGATGAACCACTCGTAATTGGTCCATTTGCTGTTCAAGTGCTAGACGAAGTTCATTAGCCTCTTTCTTTTCACTCTCACTTGCACTTTGCACCTGAAAATTACAAATTATGATAAAAAATCTATTTTCCTCATAATTGATTTTTGACTGAAAATTGAAAATCAAACATGCACCTTGAACAAATATAAAAAAGTGAGTCAATGAATAGTATAAGTACTGGATTTTGGCTAAAGGATATAACTGAAACAATACTTCATCAAAAAAATTAGAAATTTTATGTGTTCTGTGACTTGAAAATCTAACCAAGGAACAGACCTAGAAACTTAATTTCTCTTCAAGACCAGAAATCATTGTAATAAGAAATCGAACCATATAATACTTCGAAGACAAAATAGTAAAGTTACTCAAATCAAGAGAAAACATTCAATCAGAAGGAAGGAATAAATTAAATGGTGAAAATATTCAATAGAATGATGCTATCCCTCAATGGTATGAATATTAAGAGAAAACTTCCTTTTATACATAAAATCCAATAGAACATAGTTCAGGAATGTTAGGAGTTTCACCTCGGAATGAGAGATAGTCAGCTATAACTTGTCTCAAAACCTGCTCATTGTAGGGTGTCAGCGACTACAGATATTCCAAGGTCAAAGGTCAATAAAATCGATTTTTTACACAGGGGCAGCAGTTCTTCTCCGCTGCTCCATTGCTTTTACGTTTTTATTATAGTCTGAATAACCATTAAATAAAACAACAATTTCTGAACCTAATGCCTTTGTAAATAATTCTTCTCTTGCCATCATTATCAAAGAGTGTTATTGGATACTGGCTCAATTCATATTCAAGATAGTCTTCAAAATTACTTTCAAATTGCTTGCTGACTGTTTTATTCTTTGAAGGAGTAATAATGGATCAACTGAAACTTTACAATCAATAATTTTGTCAGATTTGTTAATAATTGAAAGCGGTAATACTTTGTCACTGCGTTTTAATTTTATTTCATGAAATTGTAAACCAGTGATCTCAGTCATCGATTTAATCCAATTTCATAAGCTCTGCGACAGTTAATTTGCTAATTTCCAACCATTCCAGAAGCTAAATATATTATCTGTGTCGTATTTGGAAAGGGATCATGGAGTTTAAACCATCAACCAGTTTATTTACGTCAATATTATCTCTTTTTACTCTTGAATCCCTAAAGTGTTGTTCTGTGGAGTCCAAATAATTGTTACAAAATGTCTCCATTTCCTCACAAATAGTATTTGTGGCGTACATAGCATATACCCATTTACATTAGTAACTTTATAATCACACGAATAGGTAAGTAGGTAAATTAATATATCCTGAATTATTGGAAAAAAATTATCAATTATAACATAATAGTTGATAAAAAATGCAAATTATTTAGATTTATATATTTATCAATAAATCATAAACTTTATATGGCGTGTTTTTAATCGAGACTACAGGTTGATCTCGAATGATACTCTAATAAATAGTTAAACACAGTGCCTGCTCTGCCCTCTATCTTGAAAATGGTTCAATATATGAAGAAATGTTTACACAAAAGTTGTAGAGAATTTAATACTCCACAATACTCATAATGGATACAAATAGCATAAAATCCATAGGTAAGGAGATGTTTGGAATAAATGTGTAAAACATCGGTTTGTTGACCTTTAACCTTGGAATATCTATAGTCGCGGACACCTTAAGATATGTAGGTTTTGAGACAAGTTTTAGGATGCCAAAATGAAGGTTTATACAATTTTATAGCTATCTCTCATTGCGAGATACTTGCCCTCATTTGACTAATATTCCTGTGGTAACAGAAAGTTTTTATGCTCTGACGGTTTACTCAATAATGTAAAAATACATTTTTATGATAAGAGTGGGTTCAGTTGAATATAAAGTCAAACTGAAACAATCTACATAATGTAAAAGAATCAACAATTTCATTGGCCACTTAAAATAGACACTACATATAAGGCAATCTAAAATACATCTTACAATAAATTCTAATTGTATGAATATGGTCAATCTCTAATTATATTTTATATTTTTTGCAAATTTAGTATTAAATTTATACATTTACCAATACATACTTTCTATTTATTGCAGTCTATATAATTAAGTTGGGAATATTTTTCTAGTAGATTTGTTAAGAGCTTCACAATATTTATAGAAATATTAATTATGATTTTTTTAATTATTGAAGGTACTTGAAATACTTTCATTGCAATTTAAAGAAGTAGCCTATGGGTACATAAACTAACAATATAATTTACAAGTCACATTTTCATTTTTTGTTTCAAAAGTGAAGATAATTAAATTTTGAAAATCCAAAAGTTTAATCAAAGATATTGAAGTATTAATCAATAAAGATTTAGAAAGTTTATGTTATAAAAAGAACTTGAACATCAATAGGCATTTCGAAATAAAACAAAAAACATTTTAGCTTTAACTTCTCAAAATAGAAATGTTCAATCTAATTTACAATATTGTTAGTTTTTAAGGGATATTATAGCTTGATATAATTACTGATCTCAATATAGCGACAATAAACTCATAAAGAATTACTGCCAGAACTATAGGAAATGAAATATGCCAAATTTGATAACTGTCCTTTTAAAATTACTAATGAATTTTAAATAGAACAAAAAAATTACTTCAAAACAGTTCAACCACAATATTCAGATAAAGGCGAGGAAATCTCCATTTACGAAGATGCCATTTATAGTATGGACAGAAGACTGAATACATGAATATGAAATATAAACGAAGATTTCCATAGTATTGTATAGCCAAGCTACGACATCGACATAAGTTCTTTTTCGAAGAGTGTCATGATAATAATGGAGAACGTTACCCCTAATAAATGAATATTACTGTAGAAAATAACGAATACCTAAACGTAATGGAATTTTCTTACACAATATTAATTCTACAAATTAAATTTCTCAATTAATTATGTACTTTACTACATACTTTCTTTATCCATAAAAATATATTTCAAATTACTTTATATAAATATAGTTAGGAACCTAGTTATCATACATAAAGCCTAAAATCAAATCAAAAAATGGTTAGAAAAAGTTGCGTACATACCTCAAAATTGCATTTTATGGCATTTAAAAACTGTTGTATTGAACATTCATATATTTTTGCTCATTTAAATTTACCTCATATCAGTAGTATTGGTTTCAACAGTTCAAAAATTCAATATTTCTCCTTTCTGCCTACATATGAATTATTTCAATTGTTTCAAATATATGAAACATTTTCAAAGAAATCACTCCCCCTAGTAATTTTTCTTCCTAACTTGATAGCGTTAGACTGTTTAATACTCTTTTCATTTTCTTCTTTGTTCTCTAAATTCTTCATTTTACTACTTCCGCCTGTTTCCATTAGTATATTCTAATCATTTCATAGCAGTTCTGCTATCTGTTATAACTCATAACAACATAGGTAGACAAACAGATAGATTTATTCTCGGTCGATACACAAAACTTTTTTAAAAAATGTGTAAAATTTTGCACTGGTTTTCAGTCCACTATTTTATTTCTTTCTCGAATTTTTTCATTGGAATTAATTCGTGTAAAATTTGGCCTGATAATTAACT
Organism: Leptinotarsa rubiginosa; assembly: GCA_015342145.1. NCBI lineage: Eukaryota > Metazoa > Arthropoda > Insecta > Coleoptera > Chrysomelidae > Leptinotarsa > Leptinotarsa rubiginosa. Next base: position 7,644 of record WOGL01001395.1, read on the forward strand.
ATCGAAAGAAATTTGAAATATTCCAATTCCGAAAAAATATGTATTCTTATTATATTCCCAAAATGATTACAGTGACGAATTATTTTGGCATACCACTAAGAACAATGACATTTTTTAAATTCTGTAGCACAGACTGAAAAGGCTGTTAAATTATTATCTTTATTATATAAAATAAATGTAAGTTTGAATTGCAAGGTTTTCAAAAATATTTATTATAATTCGTGGTCAAGTAAAAATTTACAAAATCACATGTATGGTAAATGTTTATCATTGTACTCAAATATATTTTTCACTACCCACAAAAAAAAATCCTACACAGTTGTGAATAATTATAAAAAAATTACATTATTTAGTTTACTCCTATATTTCAGTATTTATCACATTTTAAATTTACACTATTATTAGAGGTTGTACCAGATACTTAGCTTTTTATTACTTATTATCATAACATTACATATCTCCCTACTTTAATATATCAAAAATATATTTAATGAAGTGATAGGACCAGACTCTTCAAGCGCAATATGAAACTGGTATGTCAGGAATATATACAATATATAAAAAATGAAGAATCAAAATATTTCTGTCGAAGCCAAAGGGTACTGAAGAAGCCACATAACAAATAATATAAATCTTAAAAAATCCTGAAAAATTCCACAAATTGTAATTTACCAAAGTCATTAGCAATTAAAGAGTTATACCTAAAATTAAAAACAATGTCACAGCTACCCATTTACATTTTCATATTTGAAAATTTTTTAATAATTCCCATATGATACGTTTTTTCAGCATTCTGATTTGATTATATTCAAAGTAATCACAATCAAATCACATGTATTGTATTGCAAATGTTTATCATTTTACTCAAATATATTTTTCAACTACCCACAAAACAAAATCTTACACAATTGTGAATAATTAAAAAAAGCATTACTGGGTTTACTCCTACATTACAACATTTATCACATTTTAAATTTTACTCTATTACTAAAGGTTGTATCACATATTTATCTTTTTATTACGGTTCTTTTTCATAATTCTACTTTATTTTACAATGGTTTACTTCTGTCATGGATCGCTATCCATGGAATTTTTAATTATAGAAACATATTATTACTTATAATATAATATTACATTTCTTTCCAGTTCAAGATATCAAAAATATATTTATTGGTCCTATCCTGGTCCTTTTCAAGGCAATATAAAATTGTGATGTCAGGAATAGTCTAGGTGAAAAACTCCAGATATCACCAGAAGATGGCAAATGAGACTTTGCCGAAACGTTGCAAGAATAATCTAGAGAAGGTGTAATATAGAGAATTTATAATCTACGAAAAATATATTCAATAAACAAATCATGGAAATCTGTCTTCTGGTATTTTATCGTTGGTTGAAATAGATGAGAATGGTTGAGGGACTGGTGAAATTACTAACTATAAAGATTAATATTACGTTTGTAACATTAGAGACAATATCAATAATACAATTACTGTTCAGTTCAAGGAAAAATAAAAAAGTTGTTGATCCTATTTTCTGAAATATATGGAAAAGAGATTTCAGAATCTGCTTTCGGGGAACACTCGAACCTATCAACTCTTCTCAAAATCCAGAAGAAATCTGATAAAACACAACAAAGTTTATTATTGACAAAACATCAAACAGCTTGGCAAAGCGGCGTAGACTCTCCAGAATGTTCTTCAAAGTATTCTGAAATGAGCAAAAAAGTTGACCTCAATCAATATGAAGCTTTAAAATAAAAATACAAACCAAGATTTTGAACATATAAAAACTTCGGGAAGAAATCCTGTTTTCCATTTATTTTCCTGTTATATAATGTTTCACTTTTATCAGCTCGATTATTTTTATCCTATTCATCTTGATTTTTAGTTTTCAAAATTTATTTTGAATTTTACTATTTCTTCAGTTTCAAAAGTTCATGAATTAGTTTTGGAATTGAGTACTTTTATATTTTCAAGGGAAAAACACATATAATACTGTAGTAATGAATTTTATGAACGTAATTGTTTTTATTATATTCCGGCATATTGTAGATACTTCAGAAGCAAATACAAAGATATTGTAAAACTTATTATTTTTCACCTGTTCAGCTGCCCGTAACTTTGCACACTCTTCTCTGAGAGCATCACTGCTCTCCTCCAATATTCTCTTCTTGTTCTCCAATTCCCTCATCGATTCTTGTAAACTTTTCATTCTAGCTTCATGCTGAGATATGAGCAACCTACTTTCGGCCAACTCTTTCTCATATTCCGTTACTTTCTTGTTGCTGTCCTGTTCCTTATTTTCAATTTCTTGGATCCTTTGTGTAAGGCTGGTGACTTCACTTTTCATCCTAGAGATGTACAGACGAGCCACCTAAAGAAAATAAGTGAAATGAATTAGTGTTCCAATACATTTTTGATTAAGCTTACTGTAAACTCTTCCTCTAATTTTGCAGCATCATTGGAGATTTTAACATCTTGACCTTCTCCAACCAAGGTTGATCCAATTTCACCAAGTTCCTTGAGCAAACTACTCAACATCTCTGCGATTCTCTTCTTCTGGTGGTTGTTCATGTCACGTGATTGTTGGAGTTCGGTTGTGGTTGTGTTGAGACTCGCTTGTTTCTGCATAAGTTCTTCCGAAAGAGATTCCACTTCTTTGTTTTTCGAATCTACTTCCTGACTCTTCTGATCATAATTAACAGCCAATTCTTCAAGAGCCTGTAATACGTCTTTAACTTCTTCCTTGGCGCTCTCATTTTCTTGCTGTAGTCTATTCATTTCAGCCTGTAGAGCTTCAAAATCTCTGCGAGTGCTAGCGATGAGTTCGTCTTGCTCTAACATTTGCTCTTTGAGTTTTTCAACATGTTGACTCTGTTGATTGATTTCCTCATCTTTCTCATCTAGAAGCTGATAGAGCCTCTCTCTCTCCGATTCTAATCTAGTCCTCTCTTCTATGCCCAAAGTAGAACCAATCATCAGAGCTGGAGTTGCAGGTAATGGGCCAGCCGGTTGTTCTGCAATAATACTCTCCTCCATACCGGAAACAGGAGTGGCTGCATCCGATAATTCGTTAAGGTTGATCTGTTCATCAGCCGAAACAGTCTCGCCACTTCGCCACCTGCTGAGCTCTTCCTCCAATTTTTCCACTTTGCCTTTGAGTCTAGCCACCTTCTCCTTTTCTTTTTCATACCTGCGTTTCCATTCTTCTGCGGTGAGTTCCTCATTGACACAGACCACATTTTTAACAGTCTTAGCCCTAAAAAACAGTGATTGATAATATAATCACAAGATTGATAAATGGGATGGAAAATAAAAAGAAGCAAATGGGGTGGTATTCATGTAGTTCTTAGATTAAGTTTTGCAGCGACAAGTTTCCAGATGGATGATTCTTGGGTGAAAAGTCAGGTTGTTAATGAATGTCTTTTGCTTTCACGTCGACTTCTTGTCTCTTAAGTGACGGTCATTATTCTTCCCGATTAATATTTTGAAATTTTCATAAAATAATATGTCATCTCCTCAAATGATCGTCATTTTTTTATTTTAAATAGAAACTGTAAAAGGGAATCAATTGATAAACGAAATTATTCATACAGTTTTGTGCATTTATAATAACGACAAATCTTCTTTATTCTTTGCGCTATTGAAATTTTAACATAGCCAAAAGTTAGTGCATATTTGATAACCATATTAGATGCACTAGATCACAACTCTTTGGTAGAAATATTCTTCATTGATTGATTGATAATTTGTTTGATATTGTTTAAGAATAAATTCTTGTTACAAACACAATGTCATAAATAAATATCAATATAAACATGAAGTATAATATGTGAAGTATAAGTGTATAAAATAT
>WOGL01001397.1:0-11496 GCA_015342145.1 Leptinotarsa rubiginosa
AAAGGTCAAGAAATTTTATTTCCTTGTTGAAAAAAGTGTGATTTTCTGATGGAACATGGCGATGTTGGCATAAAGTAATAGTTTTTCCAATGAAGAAAAAAATTTCAAAGCAACCTATGATCTTCTTTTAAAGAAATACTTTTTACTGTGCACAGAACCGCCACAAACACACTATTTCTAGAGCAAGTATTTGTTTAAAGGGATCCCTAGACTGTCAATAATATTGTCAATGATGCTCATTGGAGCACACAAATGATGGTGTAGGAGGCGATTGACGTGATTGTCAATCGATAGACGGAAATTGATAGAAAATTTGATTAAAGGACATTGACTGTCCGAGCAGATTAATAGTGTAAATGAGAAATAGTGTCCATACTTCTGCCAGTGGTACTTTAAGATACCAAAGAATACGGATGTATCGAGCTACAAGGAAAGCGAGTTCGTCGGTAAACGGGTTTCCATAATAATATTTTCCAAAGTCTGAGGGGTAATAGCACACATAAATTTCAAGTCTTTCAAATCCATTCCAGAAGCTAAGTATCTCAATTTTATGGAAAGTATTTGACTGACAGGGATTGCTTCACGCATTGAAGTGTCTTTTTTTTTCTATTTTCGCCCGAAATAATTGAAGTAAATTATCAAAACTTTCCTTGTCCATTCTGAGAAAAGTTTTGTTGTCGTCTGGTTCCTTATCTCGCAGAAGGTTTAATAAATGTTCATGGGTAAAACAACTTCTCAGTTTGTACCATTCTTTGGATCAGCGTCTTTTCCTCTTCTTTTTTCTTCCGATTTCAGACAGCTAAAGTTAGGGCGAGAAAGCCCAAATCACTATTCGAAATCATTTTAATCAAAAAGCACGTCACGCTCCTTTGAAATAATCTCACTGAGTGAGTTTGACAAAATGATTGAAGCAGCATTAAATCAATCGAAATCACCAATCACATTGACAATATTATTGACCGTCTAGGGACCCCTTAAGAAATGATGAAAGATAAGTTGAACATTTGATGCGATATCGCATAAGGCGGTAACTTAAAAAACGTAACGGGAGGCATTCCGTTATGATGTGCATTTTCTACGATTTATTTCGTTACATTCTCTTTCTCAATTTTTTTTTCTTTTTCAATGTGGTGTATTACGATAGTATAAACTATGTGCTTACAACGATATTTAGAAATTTGCTTTTTCATTGAAAAAATTTAAATGGTGGAATTTTGATGAAGTGCTTTCTGGAAGAAACGTCGAAAAATACATTCGTTGTGATATGTCAACGAATTTGTGATAACAATGACTATAAAAATGTATGAAAAATATATAGATTCATATTATTGACATTATTGAAAATGGAGGTGGTAGAGCAAAAAACAAGCAACGGTTACTTGAAAAATATGGCATTGTTGGTTACTATTGAAATAGTACGGTTGTGTAAATTGTGTTATTGATAAGCCAGCTGCTGAATTATTTTCAAACTGAAAATAGAATTTGATCGTTCCTTTTCAAGGGTTACTTTTAAGTTCTGACATGAATATGAACATCTCAGAAGGCCCCCAAAATTAAGTCATTTTCAAATTCATATATAGGTTTGGGAATTTGTAGATAGAGGTCAGTAAGAGGCTGTTGTGCCCAATGTACGATGTCTGTTCGAAAAATAACTTTTTTGGTATGTCCTTGGGCTTTCTCAGCGATTCAGTTTTTATCTCGACAATCATCACAAAACACCATCCTTCAATGGGTCTCTTCACTCTTGGTAACTGAAAAAAGTCACAGAGGGCAAATCTGGTGAATACGGTGGCTGAAATTTGATCTTATCTTCTATGTAATACGAAAATTATGATGAATTTACGCTTTCACTTATTTAAGGGGAGATTCATGTCAATGAAAAAATCACTGGAGAATCAAGAGCTGTTGCGCTTGATATTTCTAAGGTCATTGACCGTGTGTGGCTTGAGGGTTTGCTGGCCAAACTTCGATGCTATGGCATCCTTCTCCAACCCCCTTATTGGAAAAAAACAAGAATCCAATATATTGATTTGCTGACGACAGCACACTTGTCTCGTCATTCCATTTGAATTCCAGGACATCGGCTACGGAGTCACATCTTCACTGGCAGCAGGAAGCTGCATATCTTAATGAGGTTCTAGGAGTGATTTCGAATTGGGGTGAAAATGAACATGTTCAATTCAATGCCACAAAAACCCAGGCATTGGTTTTCCCCAAGAAGATAAATGTCTCCGAACCAGATATAATGATGTCAGGTCTGACAATTCCGCTTTCTGCTTCGATATTTTGTTAGGGGTTGATATATACACCAATATGTCCAGGCACAATCATGTCGCTGGAATTACAAAAGCTGCTTCTCAAAGCTTGGAACACTGTTTCGAAACAGAAAACTGTACACACCTCAGCAACTTTTGATGCTTCATGAAGCTCAGATCAGACCTTCTTTGGAGTATTGTTCTCATGTATGGAGATCTGTCCCCAAACATACCCTGAAGTTGCTGGATTCCATCCAGAAAAGAGACATCCGCCTGATTGGAGACGTGAACATCACGTGCAACATTGATAGTCTGAAATATCGAAGAAAGGTTGAAGATTTATCTCTCTTCTATAGATTTTCACGGGAAGTATTCAAGTGATTTGGCACATTTGATTCCATTAAGAGCGGTACATGTCGGAAATATGCTACGTACCGTGGCAGCTCATCGTTTTGAGGTTCAACTCAGTACACCTCGAACTTCACTGGTTAAGAACTCCTTCATCTGGAGAACTGCGTATATGTGGAACAAACTTCCTGAGAACGTTTTCCAAATGGATTTAATCTCCAGCGATTCAAATCCAATGTAAATCGCTACTCTCGGACAGGCATCGCTCTGAGAGCGCCTTAAGAATGTTTCCGTAGTGCTTGTGTTTTGTCCTTGAACACACTTGAAAAAACACTTTAAATGAAGATTAACTCAAAGATCAATAATTGCATCATGTCGGTAAATCAATATTTCTAATGTTTGCAAAAGAATATAGTTATTTTCAGAGAAAGAATGAGGAAATTGTAAGTTAATTTGCTTATTAGTTTCTTGCTGAGCTGTAGCTGTAGTCTTCTTCTACCAGGAACGAAACAGACTTTTGTGATAAAAAATGGACATGGACTATCACGTGGACGTGGACAATGACATTTATCAAACTGGGAGTCAATACAACTGAAAATCTATTTCGTGCAGAAATACAGAAGTCCTGGTTCTTTCCTCTTTAATGACTCCAGACAATTTCCGTGGGAAATATTCTGCAGGAAAACTATCGTAAAGAAGTCTCCAACCATGAAAACCCTGAAAAGAAAAATTTCTTTGAGGGAAATTCATTCAATACACTCAATACATTCATTCAATACATACACATTCACTGAAAGGTGGATCTCATATGCAAATAAAAGTATCATACTGTGTTTTCATTCCTTTCCAAACTGATGGTTTCGTTAACCGAGAAAAGCACGAAAAACGTGTTTGATAAGATGGTGTCTCTCGTTCTGGGAAAATGGTTTTGACTCAGTAGAATCCTTAGGAAGTGCAACCTTTTTTGAAACTTTCAGAATATTTATATGAAACTGGTTCGTTCAATTTTTGAAATTGAACCACACGGCTCAACACTTGCCAAATCCTTTCTTGAGATTTTCTTCCACTCTACTTCTTTCAAAATAGCCCCATCTCTTCACCGTCCTCCTGAACAAAAATCACCTACGACCCTAGTCTATTCTGAAGAATTTCCCCAAATAATTTTGACAACACCCCATTCCTGACTTTCATTTTAACGACTACAGAAATCCTACCTTAAGAGGGATCCGATTGAATGGGTCGTATTGGAAAGAAAAATTTACCAATCTGTACCAAATACAAATTATCATACGTGTGTTGGGAAAATTAATAACAAAAGACATTCGAAAAAACCGAGAAATTTCAATAAGTAATAAAGTAAAAAATTTTTCATTTTTGTCTCAAAAAAATGAGAAGTTGAAATCTTAGCAAGGCAAAAGATGTAATTTGAGTTGCCTACTCCTCATTAAACCTTCTCCAATAATAATCTGGAATTACCGTTGGTACCAGTACAAAAATTAAATAAAAAGTATAGTAGTTTTTCAAACGCTACAGAGGCATGATAACGGTGTTATTTTTTGCCAAAAAATTACGAACAAGCAGGTGTATTATCGTGATGCAAAAGCCATAAAAATTTTTTTCGCGATACCGGATGTTTTGTTCGTATTGCCTATCGCAAGCGGCGCAAAACTTCAAGGTAATACTTCCATATTGACCGTACGACTATGTGACAAAAAGTCCTGATACACTACACCAATCGAAGAAAATAGTGAGCAAAACCTGAAACTGTTTCAGTTGAGACGTCAAGAAAAGTACTTTGACCACGCCACTGAAGATAACTGCCGCAGTTGCAGTTGAAACGTTTAGAGATTATAACCGAAGAAGACCACGGCAAAACCCGCAAACCAACCAGAATTTTTCGACTTATTTCGATAACAGTTCTAACCGTTGACATGTGAGATCTTCTTCAACTACTGATCGGGTGCTCTTCAAGATTATTTATTTCAGGTAAATTTTCTGTTCCACTTCAAGAGTGTGCATTTGATAAAAATCTCTCTTGTTTTCTTTTCATCTGGCTTTTCTATTTCATTACACAATTCAATATCGCTCTTTGATGAATTGATACCCATTGTTAAATTGAGTGTTGCAATGAATTCATTTTTCACGTTCTTGGATTTTTCTGGGAAATTGAAAATTCGCAAATTGATTTTTCGGGGTATTTAATCCTTTTGCTCAATTTTTTAAATAGATGTTTATTTTTGTTGTTCATTTCATGAAGTGATTATTTCAGTACATTCAATATCTCTTCAAACTCTCGTTTTTGTATTTGAATGTTCTTCTTTATTTCTGTTAGTTTTTTATCTATCAGACATACGTTTCTATCTGTACGACTGAATTTGAAAATGTTCCACTTTTCAAACTTTTTATGTGAACATAAAGAAAATTAACAGTACCAAGAATTGTTAAAATGATACAACATGCCATATTCAATCATGTTTAGTTTCTCACACAAGACACGAATGAGATTTACAGCTTGAGTTGAAGAGAACATACCTGTATCGTAAATATGTCATCAATCTAGAACACTCCAGCGAATGAATATACAAGTCACATGCAAAATGGAATATCAAGTAATGTTTGGAACTCTTCAACATCTTATGTTTTTGTATATCACGATTCTGCATTTTTTTTCCAAAATACAATTACAGAAGCAGAAATATAACAGAATGTGAGTATGTGTACAATCTAGTACACTTCAATGAATGAACATACGAGTCTCATGCAATATGTGACAAAAAGTAATATTTGGGACTCTTCAATATTTTCTACCTCTGTATATCTATTTATATCACTATTCTGCATTTTCATATTGTACAAAATACAATTTCAAAAGTATTTATATAGCATATGCTATACACAATATAGCATAAATTCAGTATCATCCACTGAATGAACATACGAGTCTCATGCAATATGTGATAAAAAGTAACGTTTAGGACTCTTCAATATTTTCTACCTCTGTATATCTATCTATATCATAATTCTGTATTTTTCTATTTTGCAAAATGCAATTTCAAAACTATTTATACAGTATATCCTATATACCATATAGCATAAATTTTGTACACTCCACTGTGTGAATATACGAGTCTCATGCAATATGTGATAATAAGTAATGTTTGGGACTCTTCAATATTTTCTAACTTTGTATATCTATCTATATGACTATTCTGTATTTTTCGATTTTGCAAAATACAATTTCAAAAATATTAATGTAGCATATGCTATATACTATATAGCATAAATTTAGTATACTCCACTGCATTAACATACGAGTCACATGCAATATGTAATGAAAATAAACGTTGAAGAGTCTTCAATATTTTGTCCCTCTACATATTTGTCTACGTCACTATTCTGTATTTCTATCTTTTCCAAAATGTTATTCCAAAAGATGTAATATAGCAGAATGTAAATGTGTCATCCAACTTGTACACCCAAGTGAATGAACATATGAGTCAGGTGCAATATGTAATAAAAAGTATTGTTCGGGATTTTTCAATATTTTCTTCTTTGCAAATTTATGTAGGTATATCAGTATTCTACAGTTTTTTCTCTTTCAAAATTAAATTCCAGGAGCAGTAATATAACAAAATGTGAATGTGTCATCAATTCAGTATATTCCAGTGAATCAACATGCAAGTCACATGCAATATGTAATAAATACTATTGTTTGTGGCTCTTCAATATTTTAATCCTTTTGCGTAACTATTTATATCACTATCCTACAATTTCAAAAGCAGCATTACAGCAAAATATAAATATGTCATCAATTTAGTACACTCCGATGAATGAACATATGAGTCATTTGCAATATATAATAAAAAATATTTGGGACTCTACAATATTCTGTCTCTTAGCAAATCTATTTCAAAATACAATTTTGAAAGCAGTAATATAACAGAATGTGATTTCAAAAGCAATTTCAAAAGCGGTATTATAGCAAAATATTAATATGTCATCAATTTACTACACTTCATTAAATGAACATACAAGTCACATGCAATATTTAAATTGTAAATCAATATTTGAGACTCTTCAATATTTTAATCTACATCACTATCTACATCACTATTATGCATTTTCCACTTTTTCAAAATGAAATTTCAAAAGCTACAATATAGCAGAATGTAAATGTGTCATCAATCTAGTACACTTCAATGAATGAACATATGAGTCACATGCAAAATATAATTACAAGTGATATTTGGAAATCTCTAATATTCTGACCCTTTTCATGATATTTGGAAATCTCTAATATTCCGACCCTTTGCATATCTATCTACAGTAAAAGCGGGACACCTCCCTAAAATTTGCATCTTTTCTTCGATTTCAAAGAACTACATCTTGAATTATAGAGTTCAAAAACCTGTGCTTTGGGACCAAATATGATTTTCTTCCTACAAAAATCAAGGCCTGCTGCGAATATATTTATAGGTTAAAATACAAATATCGTATTAGCAATTTTTTTAGGAAAAATTGAAAATCACCATTGGACTGGGCACTCTTAAACGGTGGAACTCAAAATTTCATCAAAAAATATTCGATATTGATGATTCTGTGGTCGAATCAACAATCACATTGTGTCATGATAAAATGTTAACTGCACACCTCTTGAATGGTTTTTGAATATTGGTGAGTTGGCCGTGAAACACCGTGTGGATATGTAAAATCGCGCTCTTTTCATTTGGCACTGGAAACAAAAGACTATTGTTGAATATTATTACTGCTGAAACAGTATCGTCAGATTATGCCCGATTAGTAAGAAAAATATATTGTGAAGCGGTAGGAATTATAGTAAAACTAAGTGTGCGAGATAAAATTGAACTTGTGCGCCTTGTCGGAGATAATGCTCCTCCGACAAGAGAAGCTGCCAGAGCATTTCATAACAGATATCCTGATAAACTTCCAGTGAGCGCCAGTACGGTGAACCGTATAAATTGTGATTTTAACGAAACAGGTTGTGTATCTCACATCATCGTGAGAATAGAAATGGTGTGCGAATATTGTAATATTTTTGTAATAATCCTCATTCAAAGTTGCAAAGGGCTAGTTTGAACTTGAATATCCCTAGAGAAAATATCAGAAGATGCCTTGTGGAAAACAAAATTGAACCATTCGAGTCAAAAATTTCACCACTCTGGAACCGGGAGACGAAGAAAAAAAGGTAGAATTATTCTGTTTGGTGATAAAGCTACGTTCACTACAAATAGAGTAGTCTCGTGCCAAAATTCAAGGTATTGATCTGCGGTTAATCCTAATTGGATTAACACAAGAAGGCAATATTCCCATGAAATTAATGTGTGGTGTGGAATAATCCATGATAAGATTATCGGTCCGTTTTTCTTCGAAAGTAATCTGAATGGAATTATATTTTTAGACTTTTTGATAAATGAGTTTTGGAACACATTACATAATTTATCAGTGCAGGATCGCCAGAATATAAAATCTAAGTAAAAACAACTGAGAAAAGTTATATGGAATATCAGAAGAAGGTATCACAAGTGCACTGCAATGAATGGCGGATTGGTTGAAACAACAAAAATTTGATGAACGTTCATTCCTGTTTATGCCGAAAATAATTTGTTAAAAATTGTTTTTAATTGTTGGATTTTTCCAATGACTAATCGATTAGAACGAATATGTTCATGTATTCATTCAATTTGCCACATACTTGATGTTTATTTTTATTTTATAATGAAAATGTCCCTAATTAGACTACAGAAATGATAATATTGAATATTTTTTATGAAATTGCCCAGTCCAATGGTAATTTCAAATTTTTCCTCAAAAAATCGCTAATACGATTTTTTGTATTTTAGCTTATGAAAATATTCACAGCAGGCCTTGGTATTTGTAGGAAGAAAATGATATTCGGCCATAGAGTACATTTTTTCAAGCTCTACAATTCAAAATTAAGTTCCTTCAATTGGGCCGCACTGTTCGTCACCATCCTGCATTAATCTCTTTTCCAAAACTCAATTTAGAAAGCTTTACTGAAGCAAAATATAATTATGTTAGTCCTCAATGATCGTAAATAACCGTTAATATCAACAAGTTCTCTCAACATCACTGCATTATACCGTTGCGATTAAGAACACAAATTAGAAACACAACACAATGATTATAGCCACGCCATTAGGTTCATGACTCATTTTCCCAATGAAAATTGCCAGAGATAACACAAATTCCGCCGTCTACAGAACACCAGCAACCACACTGGATAAATTAAAGTTATCATCGACGACAACGGAGCCACCTTATCTCATAGTTTTATGTGAACATGGCGACAAACAGAATAAAGGGTTGCGAAGAGGGATTTTCTGATATAGAAGAATGAAAGAGAGTTTTGAATTCGTGCAATAAAGTCTCTGGTGCATGAATTGGCTTCTTGCATATCTCGTTATTTTCGTATAGATAGTACCGGAACCCTCCTATTTATCATCAAGATGACATGTTCACTTGTATGTTCTGAACAAAAATGTGCTTAATGGACTTCAGTCGTGTTTGGAACGGACAAGACTTAAATTTTCGACAAACAAAATGTAATGTGTTATTTTTTTAAAGAAAACGGCAGATACTTCACCCTCTTTTGAACTGAATAACCAGCAACTGAAATTTGTGGACGAATTTCAATATCTGAGTGGCACTTTCGATAGCAAACTAAAATAAGACAAGCACATCAAAAATGTCAAAAAGTCCTGCCAAGGGCCTGAATCTAATGAAAGTATTTATTAGATACAAACTGGATTATGGATCCATTGTTTCCTCTATAATAGTGAGTATATCTCTTTTGAAGTCCCTAGTTGTCACCCAAAATGCGGCCATAAGAATAGCTATGTTGGCATTTTGTACTAGTCCTGTAGAAAGTTTACGAGTTGGGGCGAAAGAACACCCTCTCATACTAAGTAGACGCAACCTAATCTAAACATATTGAGCAAAAATATTAGCCAGTAAAAATAATTCCAGTTATCACAATACATTTTCTAATCATCGCTTCGCTGAAACATTTGAGCACTACCGTAATTCACAATTTCTTTTTTACGCCAGGAGTTCCAAAATACCAAATAAGCCAATACTCAATCAGACAATTCTCCCTCTGAACTCAAAGATACTTCCCCCATGGACAGTGCCCCTTCCTAATTGCAATACCTACCTGACCCATTATCCCAAGAATGAAACTCCTGCAATACACATAAGAAGAGTTTTTTCCAGTAGCCTCAGTAATCACAGACAATGCAAGCTACAGTTATCGACCACCAATAGAATATAGTGTCTCTACGGGAGAAATATACGCCATAGTAAAAGCTCTTCCGCGCTGCAAGGAACATGGAAGGTTGCCGTCGTCTTCACCGACTCCGTTAGTGCTGTGTACGATATTCAACAACTATACCGCAGAAAATCCCCCTTCTCTGTATTAAATCAGAATTGGAAAAACTAACTGAAATGGGAAAACGTATCAAAATTGTTTGTTCCCTCGCCTGTTGGAAGGGTTGGCAACGAAACTGCTGACACACTAGCTGGAGAGATCAGCTCAAATCCCCACAGTCTATTAATTTGCTGTGTACCACATGGAGATTTTATTCATAACATACGAAAGGTGGAAAGCTCTGGAGAATAACAAGCTCCAAAATAATCAACTCTAGCTTAAACTTCCAAAGTAATCTCTCGTAACATCAGACATTTCTAACCCGCCATACAAGGTACACCCATCAGCGTCTACTGAAGGAAGAAAACCCTAAAAGATGTATCTTCTGCAAAAAAAACTGAATGTGAAACATATTATCACGGTTTGTCCTGACTATAGAGAGAAGAGGTTCTTGGAAGGACTAATCGAAGAACTCAGTGCTTCCCTGATTCCGGATAATTTCGAAGTTTCACTAAAGTTTCTAATCTGTGAATATTGTACATCTTATATAATTGTAATATAATTTCTATTGTACCACACGGCTAATAATCTTCGTAGTTGTCTTCACAATAATGATTTTTGTTCAATATTGTAGCTGTATTGAACTCGTTTATGTCAGTTACCATATCTGTCTTGATGAAATTTTCTTTAGTCTACAAAACTGGTCTGATATAACTAAGTCTCTTGATACAACAGATTTCTCCCCTGCTTCTCCTGTTAAAAATTATCCAAACTTCAGTTTTGAAAAATTTGTGTTAGAAGAATTAACAGGCAAACTGAACACTAACAGTTTCAACATCATGAAAGGATAAATGCAGAATAGAAAAAATGTACCAATCCGGGAAAATTTTGCGGTGATTCAACAAATAGCCGAATCTCCACCTTTTGCCAACTACCCGCACACTGTGATCTTCCCGACGATGAACCACCAATATCCGCCTATGTCTGAACCTGTCAACAATTTCGACGAAGTCGCCGAAAACGAGTTCAACGAAATCTTCCCATATGCCCATTCGAGCTCTCCAGAAGATCCCATCAGTTTGTAGATCCAGACTGTTATAGAATGAGCATGTTTCTATCTACATACATGATCGACGGTGGGGCAGTGAACTTGCAGCCAAGGGGTTTGCATAATCAAAACAGTTACTGTTATTTCAACTCTATATTGCAAGCTTTGATCACATGTCCACCACTCTACAACTTAGTGAACAGTCTGAGTAAAAACATCTCTTCGAACGAGAGAATGACATCTACCCGGTTATATTTGGATAGTGCCGTTTTGTGGAACAGTTTGTTCACCTACCTTTCTACATTTTGACGAAAGACGGGAGAGTTGATAAAAATTCCAAGAATGACCAAAATTTTTCAATCAACACTGGCATCCCATTCGGTCCGACGTGGATTTATAAAATGTTGCATAACATGCGGACTGACTGGATTGTTGGT
>WOGL01001398.1:0-11496 GCA_015342145.1 Leptinotarsa rubiginosa
AGAGTCTCAAAATACTTCCCTGCGGTACACCTGAGATTGTTTCTTTGAGGGATGACCATGAGTAATCATTCAGTTTGACCCTATGTGATAGGCCTCTGTGATGATTTGTTTGACTTTAATGGCTATGAATAGAATATTTACGGAAAGTTTTGCAATTTTATTCTGGAATCGCTTTGTAATTCTGTATAGAAGCAACTTTCCACTATGCAACATAAATAATATAACAGAGAAAAGTCGAGATTTGTTCAAAACCCTTGATTTTTTTTTTAATTTGAAATTTAAAACTCACCACCAAATAATTGATAAGGTAGGCAACTTCCAGTCCTACCAATCTAGTGTTTGCAGTAGCTTGTGTATAGAGGGGTAAACTGCCACCAGCCCAGTCCACCACGATGACATTGACATCTTGTGATTTGAGAAGTTCATCTCTCATATCTCTCACCTACAAATATAATTGGAAATTTTTCATCATTCAATACTAAACTCATTAATAAGAAAATTATTTTATTTTTTTTTGCTCAGTGAAGTTACTTTATTTGAAATAGGAAACCTAATATACATATTTATGAGTATAATAATAACACTAGCACAATGAAATATAAAAAAAATACAAATATAGAATATATAAATATAGAAAGTACAAATAGCAAGGTCATACGTTGAAAAATTTGAAATAGAAAATGAAATATAGGTAGATACATACATTAAATTATTATTGAAACAGTAATATTTGGTTTCATTACAGATACAAATACCCTAGTGAAAAATTAAAAACAATAGATGATAGCTAATAATGTCCCAAATAATTCCACATAACTATACAATTTGTGTTCTATTACTTTTTTTTTAATTATTTAAGTGCTGTTTTAAAATCTTCCAAATGGATATTTTTTTTATTTCTTCCGGTAATTCATTGAACTCATAGAAAGAAGCCCTTAAAAAATAACGAGTTCATGGTACTTCCGAATGCCGCTCTGTTTATATGTACATTATTGGAATTTCTTGTATTATAATTATGAATGTTTTTATTGAATTTGAGGTACTCTTTAAAATATTCTGGTGCCATTCCATTTACAATTTTGTTTACTAGTAGAGTAATAATAGAGTCTACTTTCAACTGATAACCAATTTAAACAATCTAGCATACTTTTTATGGGAGTACGACGATTTGTTTTCAAGATTACTCTCATCCCTCGATTTTGTAGTTTTTGTAGCATATTTACTTTATTGAGGTTAAATAAAAATAATAATGACGCACAGTAATCAAAGTGTGGTTGAATAACGGTATTGTAAACTGTTACTTTGGACTGCATTGACAAATTTTGTGCTATTCTACTGAAAAAATATAGTGTTTTTGATATTTTCTTATGCATATATTCAAAGTGATTGTCAAAATTCAAAAAATTATCCAGTTGAAAACCAAGGTATTTGACTGGTGACACAACTTCAATTTTATCGTTATTGATATTGAGGTTTATACCGTTGTTATCTAGGAAACCGTATTTATATTTCGTGGTGAATATCATTGCTTTTGTTTTTGTTACGTTCAACTTTAATTTGTTAGTGCATAAATACTCATTTACCGTTCATTTTATGAATAGCTCTATCTAAATTCATATCGCTACACATAAGCAACGTATCATCAGCAAATAAGTTTATGAACATGAACTCAGATTCAATAAAAAGTTCAATATCGTTCAAATATAAAACAAAAAGAAGTGGGCCCAGAACGCTACCTTGGGGAACACCTACATCAATGTCTTTTTCATTTGATAGTGCATCTTTAAAACGGACTTTCTGTTTTCTATTGTTTAAATAATCACTGAACCATTCTAACACCTTTTCATCAATCCCATACTGAGCCAATTTCAACAACATAATTTCTCTATTAATTGTCTCAAAAGCTCTTTTTAAGTCTAAAAATACAGCAATTTCTGGTTATCCAAGTTAGTTTTAATATTACATAATGTTAGCTGTAATGCTGTTTTGTCACGCACCAGTGCGAAAATTTGCAAAATTGAAGGATCTTGTTGGGAATTTTTTCAAAATTAACAGTTTGGGAGTGATATATTACAAAATATCACAAAATCCAGATGATATTTCTAGCCACAACAACCTTGGAAGAAACTACAAGAAAGATTGATTTCAACAAATGAGAAACCGGACTTTTGTCTCGAAGAGCGACCAGGTGGTATAATCAAAGTACATGGAAGAGGAGGTTTCATCATACGAAATTGGTCGAGTAACTCAAGGGAACTCTTGAAAACCATTCCAGATCGAGCTATAAAATCAAAAAGACCTAAATTTGGAAAAAGAATTATCATTACTAATCCAAAGGATTGTAAGTTAACGTTATTGGAATATTTCTACATTAAAATATGTACGAGTAGTACTTTTACCAAGTGATGGTATTTTGTTTTCTTCTATTCATTCAAACGTTTGTAACCATTTTTTTTTAAACCTGGCTGCTCTTCTAATACTTACAGTAGGGTTGTCTAGCCTCTGTTGGCGATTGTCAAATATTCTGGGAAAGATTTAGTGTGGGTACTCTTTTAATATTATTATCCATAGGACTGTCCTGTTGTTGAAATTCTGGGAAAAATTTAGTGTGGCTGCTCTTCTCATATAATCAGTTGTTGTCTTGCCTCTTTTGGCGATTGTTAAATATTCTGGGATTGAAAGTTTTCTGAATTTATTTTTTGACCTGAATCATTCGATTTCGATTTATGCAAGGTAACCAAAAAAACTTGATCAATCATTAGGACCTTGGAAAATATGAAATTAAAAAAAATCAAATATTTTTTCTTCAGGCAAATCAGTATTCTTGAATCTGGCACAGGCGTAATAGTATTCTTGTTCTGGGAAAATATTTTGTTTCGAAGTTGCCGCTAAAATACTGATTTTTCTGATTTGGGTTGACAGGTTTAAGACAGGTCGACGATAGACGACGATCGATAGATAAATCAATCCTCGGATATCAAAGATAAACAAGGCTTCCCAAGACGATCAGTTGCAAAACCAAGCGTCGACATCCACCGCCGAAGAGATTCTTCCTCTGTCTTTCAATGCAGTTTGCGTTGCAAGGCAACTAGTTGAAAACCAGAACCCAAACACAACGCAGCGGTTGATGTCGAAGTATGGCCTTGCAACTGATCGCTTTGGGAAGCCTCATTTATCTTTGATATCTGAGGATTTATCCCATATATGCGGAGATGTCGTTCACCTTCCTAATAAAGACTTCCTCTTTGAGGACGCATTTATGGTTTAGCCTAGCACCACCGATGAGACCTATGTCGGGTCGAAACAGTTGCCTTACACTGAAATACAGAGGACGAATCTTGTCGGCGGTCGATGCCAAAGCTTGCTTTTGCAAATTGTATCAATATTGGTAGCGCCATCTTGTTGTCAAGACATGAGTGTTTTTCGAATATAGAGATAATTTTCTTTATTGAACTGGTATTTGGTATTTGGTATTTTGGTATTTGAACTGGTATTTTTGTACAAATTTATAATCTTTGTATATAGACTCTCCTATAATAAAATTCCATAATAGTAGGCACAAAATTTTCATTAAATTGCAATAAACCGAAAACATTGTTGTCAGGTTGTGATTCTATATATATTTTATCATCATCTATTTGAATCATACACACACAGCTGAATGGTTATAGAATAACGGACAACGCATTTTAATAAAAAAAAATCTGCTAACGGAATATATTCAACAACATCAATGTTTATTAAATAAATATAGAAAATTTTAATTATATTCCGCTACTAAAATTTATAAATGGCAACGTTGCTTACACAGAGATGTTCGTGGGATGGAAAAAAGAACGGCAGATTGAATTTGTCGTAAGATAGAGAGTGATATGAATATTGGCCTATCAGATTAGTAGTCATAAGCGTAACATTCGTTGAGTAATACGTAGAGTCAATATTATTTTTTTTGTTTGATCTATTATTATAATTTAGTTATAAAGATTTAGGTCTGTTTTAACACTGATGGCATTTTTGGAATTTCTGAACTGGCTGGTTTGGAAAGGATCTCCAAAGAATTTTCTGATACTTCCTATGCTGTGCGGAAATGAGAACTTGACGATACATTTGACGAATGTCCACCATGAGAGAGGATTCATTCTGAAATTCAAAAGGAGAGTACCAAGTCACTCTGAAGCTTGGGTCCTATCAACAAGGTATCATTGAGTGATACCCCATCAGGGGTTTTCGCAGAAGTATTGAATACTACTCTCATTTTGATGGTAGCGCTTTCTGGTTGCAAAACACAATGATGTAGGATGAAATATTCATCATTGTGTGTATCTGTTATGGGTGACATACGTTGTTAAGAGAGATATTCCTACATAAATTCGGAATACTGTTTTTTAACGAAGGATTTTTATTCAATTTGAGTTCGAGAAGGTGAAACCGTCGAAGAGCGAGTTCTCGAGAGTCAGAGAAAATAGGTGCAGTGGATCGGAAAGGAAGTGGGACTATAGTCCCATAAAAAGATATATATCTGCCTGAGGATGTTCGCCACACAGTTTTGGAGAATATGTCTTCGCAAACAGAATCTTCAGGAGTTACATATTCTTGGTACTTCTTCAAGTTCCCAAAAACGTTTGAGTCTAGAGTCGAGATTAGGATTACAAGAGCAATGTAACTATGTGAGTAATTCAGAGCAGGTGCTTTGGTTAAATTGATAACCCTATAAGACCAGTTATCAATTTCACCAAAGCACCTTCATACAAAATTTCAAAAATCGTAGCAGATGAATTAAAACACAAAATTGAATGGAACAACAGCCGCAGCATCACGAATTCAATGGAACTCACAGACAGAACCCAAAGATGGACTGCGTTCACATGCATAGGTCATCAAACCAAAAAATTAACATCTTCAATTAACATCTTCAAACCCTTGAACATCAACATCACTTACAAGCCAAACACGAAAATAACACAAAAAATAAACAGCTATGAAAAAGAAGAAGGCAAAAACCTAAACGGAGTGTACAGCATACAATGCTCCAAAAGTACGATGAACACCAAAAAGCTACACACCATGCCTGCGGAAAAGTTTTATATCGATACCACCAAAAGATCCATGGGTACAAGGCTGAATGAACATCGAAGAAACTGTAGATTAGGTGAAATAGAAAAATTGGCAGTAGCGGAACATGCGATCAGTGAAGGAGATCTATGATACTATTTGAAGATGTGAAACTACTTGCCCCCGATCATGGATACCACAGTCGGCTTGTCGGGAAGCCATAGAAATCCATACATACGGAAAACTACAACAGAAAAGATGAGGCGGTAACGCTTAACCGGATTTGGAATCCCATACTAAAAGATTCGAAGGTGGTAACAGTGCAATGCAATGACATGTCATCAATAGGTAATAACATAACATAATAAGATCGTAATTTGCAATTCTCTGTCGATCTCCAAAGTTATATCACCTAGTGGTAATAATAATTAAGTGATATACAATCTATTTCCATTGAATCTGTATTTTTTGAATTATTTATGACTTTGATAATGTCATTACGCTCAACGACAATCCATTAAAACGTATTACAGGATATTCATTTTCCGTGGAGGAGCCAATGAGACAACTGAAAAGTTAGCTCCACTGAAGAGTCCAATCAGTCAGAAACTTGTCGTATTCATGAATTTTATCTACAAATTTAATTATCAATTGAAAAAATGTATGACTGTGTTTAGCTTCATTTAGATTATTATCATTATTAAACAAAGTTGAAGGTTGAAACAGATTCCTATGAAAGCCTAATAAAATACAAATTAATGTGAACACTGGTAAAAAGATCAACATAAAAACTTAGCAAAAAAGTTATTGTAATCAAAAGATATGGGCGACGTTTCAGAAAATAATCCTTTTCCGTTTTCAAAATCCGTATTCACTTGAAAATTATGAACACTGGATTTCCTTTGACACACGTCAAAAGAATGCAATGTCTAGATGTCATATGCGATAGTCTACCTGAATACCCATACAAGATGTTTTCTGAGAATCTAGTTTAGGTCTATAATTCTGTTTTCCACCTCTCGCCTCACCAGTGGCAACCAAGAACGATCCATTTTCACAGAGATATATGAAATACACTCATTACGTACTAAAAGAATATATGCGGCTTTATGAGTTTTGTCCGGATAAATTCAGAATGTGTTCCGCTATCCTGTTATCTGTCTTTATATATTCACCATGTTTTTATCTCACATCTAGGGGTTTTGAGGTTACAGCTTCTTCTTCCACAGAAACAAGGTACATTTTGTGAATACACTCTTTCGTTTTTTCAACTCATTTTCGGGTTTATTCGTGTCAAAAGAGATCTCAATGTGTTGGTAGTTCTAAAAGTTTAAAACGGGCAACATAAAGTGAAAAGTTGTGAGGATATATGTTGTTGGGTTTTTGATCATGGAATATGTATAATGTTGTTTATTGCTTTTTCAAACTTTACTGAAAGATCTTTCCACAAACTGTTCCGGATACGCAATTTCCTTCAAGGCCGTTTCAATAATAGTTATTTTCTCTTCCAGATTATGAACCGTATTGAAAACTGTCTAACCTCTATCACTCACACCTGACTATACATTTTCTGACACTAGCATGATGTTTAGATGTATAGTAAAGATATCTGTTAGTATGAGTTTTCTTTCGATAAATACTCATATCAAGAGTATTCATACACATATTCATATCAAGAGTATTGATCCTAACACTTAACGTAAATTTTATCGTGGGTTCTCTTGAATTCAAATAATTTAAGAAAACGATGATGTCATCTGGGCTATGATCTCAGATTGTGAATACATCATCAACATATCTCCACCATATTTGGGTCATTTTGGTGATTTTAGATGTATGTTGTCATGAATGTAGTTATTTCTGCTACTTACTGTACCTAGATGTATGTATATAAAAAGTTATAACAAAAATGAGTGAAAAGAAAATTAAAGTCGGTCTATCATCAGCTATTGTTTCATTTCAATGAACCTTAACATATGTTTGATCAAAATGTTCCACGGACATGTTCCTCAGAATCGATGAGCCATTGCAATTTCAAATTCTTGTTGATAAAAATTTTTTTTGAACTAGAAAAATGTTTTTCAGTTTGTAGAAAATCATATACACAAAATAATGTAAGAAATATCACCTCACCAGTCACTCCAAACAGTCTCCACATCTCTTTTGTCTTTTCTATAGAAGATTCATTTTCAAAAAAACGCTAAAAATATATTTTTTCATTCAGGCACCACTCGAGAATACATTTTTTATATTGTCTGTATCATTCTGTTTTCTTTACTGCCGATAATTGTTGCAATTCAGAAAATATCCTTCAATTGTCTGCTCATTTCAATAACACTTATGTTTAGTCAAAAGCTTTCGACGCGAGAAATNAATATTGTATACATGCTGATAGATGGAACAAGAATCGTTTCCTAATGTAAACATTGGTGTCCACTTAGCGCCTCTGTGAATTGAATGCCGAAGTACGTTGGATATCTTCATTTTCTGAAAAATGGAGAGTGTCTTAGATCGTGTGTTTTCGTCATGATATTTTGCATAGGAAGGAGTCCAAGTGATTACACCATGGTATTTCTATCCATCTTCATGAGGCCCTAGATTTGCAATTAGTATATGAGGTATTCTTTTCGCACCAGGGCAGAATAAGTCAACTCCGTAAGTTATAATAAACAACAGTGATACTTTCTGAACAATCAAAACCGATTCGTTCATTTTTCTGTATTTGATTTTTGTTGAAGTATTTCATATTATCTGTTTATTTCCATGTCTCATGTTTGACATCGACATTTTATTGTATTTAAAATTATAGTTTTGCCTCTTGGTTTACAAACAATGAGGATGCAATATTGAAACTCTATATACCCACATGTTGGGGATCAGACATAATGAAAAGAAATTGTATTGATACCATTACTGTACACATCTTCAAGGTCGGAAAACAACTGCCTCTATCTTGCTTCCAGTGAAGCTGACTGAGTTTTTCAATTACACATTCAGTATACATGAATTGAGTGATATTAGTTAGAATTTATTCAATCGTCGATACAGATGTTGAATTATTCTAATTAGTGAGTAATCTAGTTGGTCAACATTTTGACATTGAAAATCAAAAGTCTGAGTCAATTCGATCGATGTTGCTCTTATGTTCGACTGTTTGAGATAATCGATATCGAAATCACTGCAAAATATTATTTTTATCAGAAGAACTGGAGCAATATTCGAGAAATGTGATGCTAGTGGACGACACTTGATGAAAATCCATAACTTATTCAAGTAACCATCATTGTGAGACTACCACTGGATAGTGGTGTTTCCCGACGTTTGTCTCCGATAAAGCATCATCAATATTTGTGTAGTCTCAGAAAGGTAGAAACCAATATCTTAGAACTCAAAGATACATCAACTTCACAGATCTTTCGAAAATTCGCAAGTAGAGGTGAACGCACATGCATTCCAGTGGTTTTGCATAAATATGGAAGAACTGTTCAGAAGACAGTTTTTATGAAACAATAATGTTTGTTTCTGATGTATTGTAATAAATAGCTGAATTTGTTATTACAGTGGCTACAAAAATCGATGAAAAAAACTAGAGGTCGGTAGGTATTTGAAAAAATAAATAAAGTTGATGATGAAACGAAACGTCGTATTGTGAATTAGTTCAGATTATAACAAATATGAAACATTATTAAAAGTTTCCTTCCCTTTTTTATATCCTTCGGAATGAAGGCAGTAGAGCCAAAAAACAAAATTCTACAATTCTAGTTTTGGCGAATATTTCGAAAACAACCATTGATATTCTCTATCTGAAAACACATTATTCTAGTTACCCAAAATAGGAAACTTTCGCCCAATTTACCCGACCTTGTAGGTCTTACCATTGACGAGAGTGGGATCAGCTAAAAAAACGCCTAAATATTACATTACAAATATGTTGTTCATGTTCGAACTATGATTACAATAGCTTTTTAGATATCTTCTTTCTTTAAGTATATATTGATAAATATCACTTTATTTATAGGGAGTATACTCTGGTGTAACAGGAGTATTTACCAAACCAGTAGAAGGTGCTAAAGAACAGGGTGTTGAAGGGTTTTTCAAAGGTTTGGGGAAAGGAGCAGTTGGGCTCGTAGCAAGACCTGTTGCCGGAGTTGTTGACTTTGCAAGTGGGTCCTTTGATGTAGTGAAAAGAGTCACGGACTTCAATGAGGATATTTCTAGACTGCGCCTTCCAAGATTTCTGGAGGCTGATGGATTAATTAGACCATACAATCCAATAGAAGCTGGAGGTCATAAATTATTAATGGAACTTTCGAAAGGAAAATACGCCAAAACGGATGTTTATGAAGCTCATTATACAATTATACCATTGAAAGAAATATTATTGTTAACTAATAAACGGATGTCATATATTTGCCATGATATTTTTGGAGGATGGCAGGTGAGTCTAAATAAACAGGACTTTGAATTTTATTTCAACCATATTGTTGAAGAACTTTATATGAGTTTACTCCGTTTGTCATGATTTTGTGAAGAACACTCATCAAAACACTTAAATTTCAGGTAGAATGGTCCTACACATGGTCGGAAATTCCATACCCACCAAAACTGGTTCAAAAAGGACTATCAATCACCACTATACCCAAGAAGAAGAAGATATTTGGAACACATGAAATTGGAAAAACCATCATCCTTGGTGATCCTAAACTTAAAGAGGATATATGCTTAAAAATTGAATCTCTCAGGAACTATTACAACTCATTCACACTTTAATGAAATATGGAATATATCGTTATTTCGTAACTTAGTTTTTCAGAACGATATACATTAACAAGCTTTGGGCCTTTCAAATATATTCGTTTGAATGATTTCATGAAATTAAATAAATTTAAACGAAAACAAAAAGCCGCACTTCACTTATTTACCTTCAGAGGAGATACTGTCGTAAATGATGAACCGTTATAAGCATATGATAAAGAATACATCCTAATATTAAATTGAGTTCAAATGGAAGAATTGTATTTTGATGATAATTGATGATGATGATGATGATATGTGTCTTCTGATCATCAAGATGTGGAAGTTTTGACACTTAACTACTTCCTTTATTGGAAAGTTCAATGAAGTGAATCCACTGGGTATTTCTGCTAATACAAATTCACATTTGAGAGTGGCACAAAGATATGCGGACCTTTTCTCGAAGACATCGTTTTCCCAAAAACTCATGGCCAAGAGGAAAAGTTAAGAAAATTTTTCTTGGTCTCGATGGCAGAGTACGGGTAGTCGAAGTGACTACAACGATAGGAGATTATCGTCGTCTCATTACGAAAATCATTTTGTTGAAGCCAAAGTAATCATTTGTGAGCCCCGGAGATGTGAATTAAATTCACATCTAGTATTAAAAAGTTGAAATTGTTTATTGTTTCATATAGTTACCATTATTATTATCAGTTTTGTTTCTGAATAAAAGCATAAAAGTCAAATTAAATCTTATTTTGCCGAAAATAAGAAGTTTGCCCCCACACATAACCTGACACTTCTGGACTTTTCATTGTGGGGCTTTTATTAAGATATTCGGCATAAATATCTGAAAATTGCCATAGTATACTATTGCAAGAGCGAATATGTATTTAAGTCACGATGGACGGCATTTTGAATATTAAGTGAGATAGTGTGAACAATGTAAACGGTTAGGAGTATTTTGATATACATTTGTTTCTGTTTGTGAATCTCATGTTCTTCCGATATGTTCCGATATGCTTCGAGTTCTAGACAAAAAAAAATAGTACCCATTTTTTTTAAATAGCTTTGATCGGTAATTGTATGACCATACAGTAATGGTCACAAAAACGTCGGGAAACGCATGAGTTGTAATACATAGCTCAATTTGTTATTACAGTGGCTACAACAACCGCATTTAAAAATAAAGTTAAATCTAATGAACGAAACGTCAAATTGGTTCATATCGGATTATAAGAAATATGAAACGTATTGAAAGTTTCTCTGTTTTTTATATCATCCGAAATAGAGACGGTAGAGCTAAAAAACGAAATTTGGCAATTCTAGTTTTTGATGAATATTTAAGAACAAGCAGGCACCAAAGTATCTGGTGCCTGGCTGTATGTTCTCCCGTGGCTTCTTTGGGTACCCTCTTAGATGATGCATCTTTTAGAATTTTGATAGGTCTTCGGTAAGGTTCTTCAATTTGTGTTAGTCATAAATGCAGATGTGGATCCACTGTAGAAGAAAATGGGTACCATGGTGTTGAATTTCTTATATGATACGCCCCTGTCATGTTTTATGAAAACTGTCATGATGACAGAAGAAGAGAGATTGTAAAACAACGACAGTTAGAAATGTTGGTTTTTGTAACTCCGTAAAAATATACATTGATTAAATATATGCATCAGCATTTTCAATTACCAGATAGGAGTAGCTATAGGAGTA
>WOGL01001399.1:0-11505 GCA_015342145.1 Leptinotarsa rubiginosa
AAAAAAAGGGGGGTTGTACCTGTCATCTGACGAGGGTTGAAGGTAGGGGTAGCATTTTTAGGTTGAAGAATGTCAAATTATAATTTGAATTTGACGTGTTTCGGAATTTTGTTAAAATATAAACCGTAACCGAAATAATGAATTTATTCCATTTGGCTTTTCCACACTGTATGCCTCTCACCAACAAACTAAACATTCTAGTTTAACTGTGAGCAAATGTTCGAAACGCGTGTACCAACATTGCTTATCGAATGTACCTAGCCCGCGAAATTTGAACATTCATCTTATTTTTTGAACAGTTCACATATGCCTATCTGTCATTACTTATACTGTACTCGCAAAAAAAGGTATAACTTTCACGTATTCCTGGACTTGAATTTTTTGTCTAATAAAGTCACTGGCCGCCACAATGACAATTGCTCCTTCTCTGTATAATCGATTCAAAATCAACACGAAGAGTTCATGATAACACATTTTATAAACAAATTTGTTTTTTCCCAAAACGTAACATTCGAACTTTGCCACGAAATGACAAAATCCCCTTGGGCCTTGAGCCCGACCCCTTAATTCCACTATGAATTTTAATTGGTCCGTTTTCGGTATTCCTTCTATACGACCATTCTCTAATTAAAAGCAGAGTCCATTGTTCCAGCAGGAGTTTGCTGAATTATCATTTCTGGTTTCCTTTCCCGCGTCCCATTTAGAACTTTGACAAACAAAAATGATAGCATATTGGCGGGGCGTTGGACGAGGAATTCACATTTACAGTAGTATCGACACACTTACGAAAAATATCCGGTGAAAAGTGGAGGATTACAAAAACTGTTCTTTTATTTATTTATTTTTTCAACGGGTAACCCCAAATTTTCATACACTATATTTACCTTAGAAAGTTAACTATTGTTTCGTGTTTCGTTTTTCCCAGTGGGTTGACCAATAACTGACTGCACTGAATAATCCAACTTAACTTTATTTCACTTTAAATACAACAAACACTTCAACTAAAACTTCAACTATTATTTGAATGTCTATCGCCTTACTATATTACNCTTCGCGTACCGCACTGTAGCTTCCACTTGACTGTATTCCACCAGTTCGGACTTCCATTGTCTAATATAATATAAATTGATTTGAAAACCCTGAAAAAATTATAAAAATCAATAAGATTATTCGAAAATAACAATTTTATTGAACAAAAACTGAAATTACAACGAAATAACATACAAGCAACAAACAGCAATTGTATTTGTTTGGTTTGTTGCTTGTACGTTATTTCGTTGTAATTTCAGTTTTTGCTCAATAAAATTGTTATTTTCGAATAATCTTATTAATTTTTATAATTTTTTCAGGGTTTTCAAATCAATTTATATTATATTAGACAATGAAAGTCCGAACTGATGGAATACACCACGAAACATTGTCAACCACCTTCAAACTAACTTTTTGTTAGTGATCTTTTTATCTTCTGAGAAGCTTTAGTCGAAACATCATCTAGTGACTTCGTGACTGTCTTCCTTGCTTTTTCAAATATTTGTTTCTAATCTTCCTTGTCAGGAGTGTAGATCTTTGAAGTTTCCGTTTACGTGTTGTTATTGGTTTAGCAGACTGAGGAATAGGTCGTAAAACTGAAGGACTATAGTAGTTCTTAGAACATCCAGGTTTGAGTGAAGCGGCGGGAACATCATTGCTTTGGACTTCTTTTATACTTTTAGATCCCATTGGAGTATATGACAACATTGTCTTGAGATCTTGAAAATGAAGGAGTTCCAGGTTTGGATAAAGTGCCAGGAACACCGTCGCCTCAAGTTTTTTTTGTAGATTTAGATTCCGTAGGAGTGCGAAGACGGTCTTTGATGTTAATGTCGTCGTCCTGAGACTGAAAATGATCTGAAACTTCATTTGCATCTGACAACGAGGTAAAGTATTAGTGGATTCTAAAATCGGTAAATTTTCTTCTCCAAGAGAGTTTATGACTGAATCAGTTTGTTGAGTGGCAGTTACCAAAGAACGTGTCTGGGTTGATCGTGAGATTCATTTGGAGATGACGCCTGGAAGATAGAGTCCGGCAAATTAATCCTTCCCGGTGGGGGCAAAGTTTTTGACAGAGTATTCAAATTGAATATGCCTGCAAGTACATCGGCTGGTGCAAAATGATGATCACCAGAGGCATGCTTGTTTACAGGCCAAACTCTGGAACGGTCAAATCCATGCACTGCGTTGATGGTCACCGCAGTTTTGAGAAAAGCTGGTGCTAGCAATCTAGCTACATCGTACTGGTTGATGATGCGGCCAGGGTGAGATTTTTTAAACATTTTGATCTCCCTTTCAAAATATATTTTTAGTGGGCCATATACAGCAACATCCATCAGTTGCATTTTGTGTTTAGTACGTGGTGCTGAGGATAATATCACTACTTACATTTTTCTTGGTTGCGTACGCGAGTGCAGGATAATATTTGTGACTTTCATGGTTGTCTAGTATCAACAGGACCTTTCTATCTGCTGTTGGCTTCACTTGCTCTCCAAAAAAATGCATCCAATTTAAAAAGAATTCGCCTGATGTCTAACCATTAGGAGTACACGTTGCTTGAGTCCTTGCGGACTTCCATCAAGAATACTTGTCTGCATCTTCTTTCTGGTACAAATGGTGAAAGAAAGCTACCACCTGCATTAGAACAGCCAATTACAGTTATCAATTGGCCGCGTTCGGCGCTTGTAATCATGCCCACTTGTTTTTTTCCCTTTACAGAGAGAAACTTTGGAGTTTTATTTGATGTCGTATATATCCCGGTTTCATCCATATTATATAGTCTGAAGGCTTGGATGTTTCATTCCCTAAAGGCAGATTCTAGGTTGTCGTAGAAATGGGTTACTTCGAGGCGATTAAATCCGTTTGCCCTTGCCACAGACGTCGATTCTGGAGTTCTTAAAGTCAAGTTAGTATGACGTGATGAAAATGTTTGCAGCCAATCTTCTCCTGCTTTATTATGTTTATTTCAGCTCTTAGGATTCTGTGAATGGTTGCGTTTTGAATACTCAAATACTAGACTCACAAATTCATCCCAAGTAAGGCCAAAAACACGGCGTCCATATCTTGTAGATAGGTCACCATTTCATTTTCTTGAAACTTCGTGAATATAGGACGGAATCGACCTAACTGTGGAGAAGCAATTCCAATTTTGACATGTCGAAATAGTGTAGCATAAGCTAGCCGGTATTTTTCTACCGTCCCTTTAATCGATTCTCCGGCCAAACACAAATTTATAGCGGCCTGCATGTTTTCTTTACACCAGGATACTTGTGTTGACTTTTCTATATATTTATAAACGCTATAAAGTCATTATGTCATTCTTGATATCTCGAAAATGTATTCGGGATTCGATTACTCAATGTAACTGAATGTAACTGAAACCTTTGGCGTAGAATAAATTAAAAAAAGAATCCTCCCAAACTTCAAAACTACAATACTCTTCTCGGCTTACGTTTCACCAACCAAGTTGGTGTCTGCAGAAGATGAAGTGAACTAGCCCTTGAGAAGGATATTGTAGTTCTGGTATTTGGGAAAAGTGCTCGTTTCGTGTTTCGCTATATCAAGCGTTTTCATATAAACTGTTTACTATACTAATACTATTGTTATATACTAACAACTTTAATCACGTGAGCTTCTAACTACGTGAAGACTAATAACTTTACCTTCGTTTTTGCATTTGAAATTATTTAAAATTTTCAGAAAATTATTTCAACTCATCGAATGGACATGTTCTATATGATAACACTTTGAATCATACGGCTACTTGGATACTAATAATTTTACCTAACTTCAGGTAAAAACTGACTGAAAATTCGAATAAACAAGTAATAAATCAACAAACAATTTCCACATTGAAAAAATATTCAGAACAGAAAAAAAATTCAATTCTATTTGATCATTCAGTGGATCATCATTATTCTTGAATTTAATTATTTCTGAACTCAATTTGTTGAAGTTGTCGTTAACTAAGATTATTGTGTATTTCTAATAGAATGGCAAATAAATATTATTATTATTATTATTGATTAGATTGGAGTTTGTCACACACGAAAGTACAGTCAAGGTGTGCTGCAAGGTTGAACAATTTCAATATTCAAAACGATACTTACCGTAGCTGTGTTTTTTCCTACAATATATAACTCAACTTTCGATGATTCGACTTTGTCTGGTAATATAATCTAGAATGTCGTACAAACTTCTGATACTGTCTAAACCTAATTAAAAGTTTTATTTTTTGTCCGTTTTGAAGAAATTTTTCCACTACATTTTGCTGCAGAAAGTAGACTTTTGTGGTGATAATCTTTTTTCAACCAAAATTCAAAATCTTTGACACTTTTCGCAGCGATATTTTATACCCATGAATGCAAACCAATATTCTCAAACAACTTCATTATTGAGTTGATTAATATGACATCGACTTGAAGAACGTCCTATTCACTCTAATGATCAATTTGAAATTTCTTTCTCAACTTTGTGAAGGTCAATGCACGTGAAGACCATTGTATATGGAAGAAATGTGTGCTGAAAAAAAAAGCATACGTTTATAAAGTTTAAATAGCGATACATCACAAATATTGTTCTTCGAATAGTATTGGCTTAATGTAATATGTTTTGCTCGCCTTCTCATTCTATTTTGATCACGATTGATCAGACTTGGGATTGGAAGTGATTTACGATATGGATTTGAAAACAATGCTCTCAATATTATTTGGGACATTGTTGGAAAGTTGATTCCACATAAACAACAAAAACTTTACGAAGTAACGGAATAGGATATTATCGAATATTTCAGCTACATTGAAATTTACTATGATACCATCACTTACGTCATAGTGGACGTGATAAGTTGTGAGTGAGAATATCTTGGAAGCTATAAATGTGAGAGAAACCATTCTAGTATATGAGGCAACCGCAATACTCATCAATTTCAACTTCGGAAGTTTAAATGGCAGACGATCCGTGCCTCAACATCATCTTTGAAAGTGCTGCTCAGTGGAATCAGATTCAAAAATGATATTCGGACGAAATTGACAAACTAATCCACCATTGAGAACACCATCTTTTCAAATGATCTTTCAACTGTTTCTGAACGATTGATTGTGAAATAATGTTTCTACTACGAATAGAATGTTAGGTATATATATTCGTACAGGCGAGCATTTGCTCATTATAATATCTATTATTATTACCATTGTTTATATTTGGTTGTATGCCACTATTTATTGATCGAATATTTTTTTCTGATCGACGAGAACCATAGATTTAGCTTATTTAAATAGAAACGTCTTTCTTTGAAAGTGATTCGAAAGTAGGACTTAGACTTAGCTTACCCGATAACTATTGATGCATTAAAATCCAGATTTGAATGAGAATGACTTTTAATAAATTGATGTTAGAGATCTATTGAAATTAGTGACACAAACAACCACTTGTTTATGTTCATAATAACAAACTGGAATGCCAGTTATGAGTCGATTGGTGCTAACTTGAACAAAAGTTTTCGTCCGTATTGTCTCCTAGAAGAACTTATTCGGTAGATGCAGCAATGATGATATCGAAGAATGAAACAAATGAATTGATGAGCTTTAGATAAGCAGAATTCAGAAATGAAATGAAATGATTAGATGTCAAAGAAGAAATTTTCTGATATGTCCACCAACATCCCAATTCATATAGGTACTTACTCTATAAAAATATCGAGTGTGATATTTCACTGAATTGTGATTTTATCGCTTCATCAATATTTGTAACGAAAGAGAAAAAAAACTTGATGGCGGTTGTGTTTGAACAGAGATTTGTTATATCGTTGTAGTACATTTCGAATACAAGAAAACTGTTCTCCATTCTTTTATATTTTTTGAAATAACAATTTTGTTCGTAAAACAACAGGAAAAACCTTTTTCAGTTTCCACTGTATAACTCGAGGACAGTAAAATTCCTTGTCATTTTTTTTACCATTGCACTGTTCTCCAACATAGTTAATTTTTTTCATTTGATTGTGTTATTATCTGTTACGGTTTAGATTATAGCAACGTTACCACATGATAAAGAAACGGGTTGTATATTCGAAATTTGAGACTTCAAAACCTCACTGCCTTAAATTTTCAAATGTACAGTACCCCACACTGCGGAAGTAATAATATGCAATTATTCACACACTTTTCATCCACCTTCACACACTACCTTTTCTGCTTCTGGCCTACTCTAATTAGCCTGACTGGTTTTAGAATCATAAAAACAATCACCTTGCTGAACTAAACACACGCGAAAGGAATCGCTGCATCTCATTCGACATTACGAAATCAAGGCAACTGCATGAAAGCAGACATCCAGTTACATTAATAATGTAAAACAATCAAGGAGGTCACCATCGTGCACATGACCTATTACAATAGTAGAAGAAATCGTGAGGGCATTAGCCAGGTAGGTGTCACGGATGATTTGAAATCCCTGAATACAGTTGAGTGAACTTAAATTATAAAAACTCTGAAAACTTCTCAATTCTTTGGGACATGTTGATTTCGATGATTGAAAAATTTGCTCCTTTCTATATTCATAATATATGAAATTGCAAACGGGCACAAATGAATATTTTCACTGGTTGAACAATATCACTACATATCATGAAACAAAGTTCCCTGGCCGCATCAGTCTGTATTTCTGTATGTCTTTCTGAACACAATCACCAAAACTACCGAACGAATTTTCATTTTCAGGTTTCCACCATTGAACGGAGTGGGTGGAAAAAATATTTTGTGTGAATTAGTTGAAATATGACGATGTTAACCGTGAAAAGTTGGGGCAGTGGTGATACTAGCACGAGCTTTCAAACAAAAAACTCTTTTATCCCTTTGTGATACAACAAAACTTTTACTGAGTATTGTTTGTCTCTCATAGATATATAAATACAAAAAAGTACACAACAGTCTACACACCTTCCAATGTTGAAAAATAATTTTCTTTGAATATTATGGTGATTTGGAATTCATTTAAAAGAATATTATAAGTATCAATCCATTAAATAAATACCTTGAATTATTCGAGCATTCTTTGCACATCATTATCACTCTTCATACCATACATTTCAATCAGTATTTTAGGAGTTACCGCAATGTTAAAACTAACGCACGAGATAAAGAATTGGAGCGACCTTATAAACCGATGCGATATACGTGATAAAGAAATGCTGCAACTACGTTGGATTTGATTTACAAACTGGAGGAGTTTCGATGTTCGGGCTTTCTTTAGCTAGCTGGGGTACCAGCTTCACTCAGAAAGTTGATATCAGATTGTGTGATATTTGGAATGGAAATACAAATTTTGAATGAGCTACCATAGTATTCCAGTACATTCCACAACATTCGAAAGTTTTCTGAAATATTCCACGATAACTTGGGATATTCCTTCCAGACTTCCTTTCAAACACTTCACAAACTTCCAAAATGTTTTGGTGTGGTTTGGAATATTGTAGCATGTTCTCTGACACTCTTAAGTATTCTGGATTCTTCCAGAAAATTTTCTAAAGGGCGAAATTTCCAGCCCCTATATTTTTGGGAAAGAAATGTTTTGGCTCTCTACTTCTTCATCTTGATACAAAAAACAAAGATGTATAGATCATGCAAAAAAACTTTCAGACACAAACTGGAAGGAAAAGCCCTTTCGTAACAGCTATTTTCATATAAACATTGGATTACACAATTTGAACAAGATTCCTTTGGCTGGGATTTAATCAAATAGGCGAATGAATGTTATTTACGTGCGGTCATCGATCAGATGAGTGGATTTGACCCATTCCGTGACAAAAAGTCGTAATTTTATGAACGAATTGAGTGTTTTACCTTATAATGTTATCCATGTTCGGTACTGGAGAGCCAATGAGGAGAGTGTCCCATGTCGAAACATCCTGGTATCTACCAGATAGGATGCCAGTGTTCCATGTAAGTGAAATTCTTTCATTATTTATATTGTGTAGGAATCCGGTGAATGATATCTGATTCGATTCCATTACGAATACTTGTAATACAAATGAAATAGAAAAAATATTTTTCGTATAATTCAGCGTTCATATGAAAGTATTTGTTTCGAAAGTATATTTTGTTTCGTGTAATTTAATGTTCATATGAAAATAGCTGTTTTTGAGAGGCCTTTTTCTTCCAGTTTATGTCTGAAAATTACTTCATTGCATGATCTACACACCTTTGTATTGAGTTGATTTTTGAAATTGATTGCTTCCTTCCTTTCTTTGGGAGATTCTTACATTCTTTGTATCAAAATGGAGAAGTAGAAAACCAAAACCTTTCTTTCCCAAAAATTGATCTCTCCTAAAAATATACCTTCCATTTCAATTCAGCCCCTACATCTTTCAAAGCACGCCATTCAAGTCGATAAGGGATAGAGAGCTACCACAACATCATTCAACATCGATTTGACATATTCCAGGTTGTTCCAGAACGTTCTACATTATTTCCGAACATTCCACCATATTTCAGAAAAGTAGAGTATTCCCTTGCTGATTCCACAATTATTCGGGATGTTTCGAAATTCTCCCGAACATTCCAGACTATTCTCGACTTTTCCAAAATATTTCAGAATATTTCGTGATGTTTTAAAATACTATCAAATGTTTTGAACTGTTCTAGAACTTCCTGTAGGGCGGAACTTACTTACTGCTTTCCTAGTTTTCATTTCATTTCAATTTTTTTATATATCAAAAAATTGAAAAGACATAATTTTCAACTGACCATTTATTTTCATTCATCATCATATAATAATAAACAAACAGACCCATTTTCAATACAATGATATCTGTTCCATTCTCACTTAAACTCATTTATTTTGTATCACACTGTATGTATTTATATTGACACAAGTATCGGGCGTCTATGTATTGTACCAGGAAACGAGGGACTTACCGCCTCTCTGACCAGTGTCTAAAAATCTGCCGGCGCATCTATATAGCTCAACTTACTTACTTATTTATGGCTCAGTATTTTGGGTATAGTGGCTACCACATAAGAGGTAGGTAGATATATGCTATCGCGGACTATTGTTTAGAACTATTTAAGATAAACAATATTACGCTACATTATGTACAGGTAACTCCAACGGTTTGGGCAGCGCACGCCAATATATCTCTTAGGAAACAAGAATTTTTCCGACTTATTCAATACTTATCGTTATATCATGATCAAAATTACACAAAATCTTTGTGAATTGTAGCCTATATGTTATTCTGATGGTAAACTGTATTAATGTGAAGTTTTATCCAAATCCATTCAGTCGTTCAGGCGTGAAAAAACCAACATACATACATACAAACTTCCTCACAAACTTTCACATTTATATTAGTATAGAGTATAGATAGATAATTCATTCGAATCGAAACAGTTGGAGATAATCATTGAAAACCAAATAGTGAAGTGACGTTAGACAAGCAAATGTAAAAAAGTACCCTTTTACACTAAATGGATTTTTGTGAAACCTTTTCATATTTGGAAATTTACATTTTTGAAAATGACCTAATGAAATTTTCCATGATTATCACTATTCTAAGCATGCTAGAATGCAATAATGACTATTCTGACCTGTTACTTGATGAACATCAATAACTTTTCATGGTAAAAATCATAGAATTTCCACAATAAATTTTATTCAAGACGCGTTTTGCTACACGGAAGTTAATGACGAAAATTAGATAGAGGATAAGGTCTGTTGGAATAGACGAATTTTCAAAACACAATTACAAAACCATATTATATTCTGGACTACATGTACAATATTGATATTTAATGTCAAAACGATAAGAAAATTTATTAATTGTAGGAAAGCAGGTGAATGTTTGAAGAAAAATCATCACATTATCACTTCCAGGAAAACAGTTAACTCGTTAATATGTTATTTATTGATATTTCCTGAGAATAAATTTGATAACGGTGGAAGAATTACTTCTTGTTGGTCATTAAAAAAATAATAATATTTGCGGTAATTAATTTCCAAAGATTTCAGTAGGTTTGAATTTTATCATCTATTTTCTATTCAGTTACAGCTCAATTTAATAACAAAACCAATAATTCAAGAACGGCGCATTGTGGCTTGATGTTCTGGGTAGAAAACTATAAGACCATTATGTTGTCAGAAATATTGAATGACTTTTCTTTTGGAAAAATTATATTATTTGCTCTCACGCAACCTGAACATCTGAAACTCAGTTCGAAATGTGGCCTTTCTGGTGTCATAACTTTCATCCAATTTTTTTCGTATCAATAGATGGATAATAATCCATCCGACTCGACAAAAAATAGAGGCCAAATACAAAATTCAAGAAGTCGGCAAATTAAAGAAAGCATTAAGTTCCAAAAACAATGTTTCATCAACAGAAGAGATAACTCATTGAATAAACCTATAATTTGTAAAACAACAACTCTGGATAGTAACCAAAAACAACCATAAATGACAAATGAGTTATCAGAAGAAATTATTTCACCTAATCTTATTCACATCCCAACTTCTCAAGTAGCGGAAGGATCAGAACATGTATGGAATATCTCTAAAATTATAGAAAATCAGACATATCTTACGAAGTAGGAACAGTAACTGGTGCTGATAATGTCATCTATGATGATAGCGAAAAGTCGACTTCACATATTTCATCATCCGTAGAAACTCAGATTTCAACATACATTGTGAAGACCAGTGACGAGAAATTGGTTTAACTCATAGAACCCTTCAAATGTGTTGAGAAGTAGGAAGATTGCGATCTCAGGATAGTTATATTCTTCAGTTTTTGAAATTAGCTTCGAAGCCGAAGCCTAAACGTTGAACAACAAAAAACTTGAGGCTCAGTTCAATTCGAAAGTCAGCATATCAGATTGCTGACCGTGGTAACCCATCCATATATGTTTGTTCAGATAGGTTTTAGCGGTCAGTATTCTGATATTCTGGAGGTATTTGGTCTATCACTTCAAATTTCATTCATCACGGTCCTTAGGGGCTGTGAGGGAACTGACACTTAATCTTCTGAAGACGTCAACTTGGCTGGTAATACGCCAGTCGAAAAGAATATTGTACTTCTGGTTTTGGGAGCAGTGCTTGTTTTTGATTCATTTCACACCATATGTTTTAGTTTTGCCCTTCACCAATATATTCTGTGTAGTTACATAGTCATCAGATGAAAAAAGAATCATATTATAGTGTATCGATATTTTGTTTTTTCCTTGTATAATGTATTCAATTGTCTGAATTGTTATCGACAGTGTTTGACCTGGCGACTGATATACACAAAGACATGTTCATAGGGAATTTTCTATCACATTGTTCATTCTCTGCCAGTGTTTTTTTTCGAATTTCCCATCATAATTCATTGTCAACCAGTGGCATTCCATGGAATTCAAAAAATTCATAATCAATCATTTTCTATAAATTCATATAATTGCCGCTCAACAAACAACTGTCGTTCTCTGTATATCTATCTATCTA
>WOGL01001400.1:0-11763 GCA_015342145.1 Leptinotarsa rubiginosa
TTCAAAAATGTAATAAAATACAGGGTGTTCCATTTGAAATAAGGAAGTTGCCCTCAACTTCCGGTATAACGGAAATAGACCGGAAGAATATTTCAGTTGAGAAGGCCATTTTGTAAAACCCACTACCGCAGAATTTCAAGTATTTATTTTGAATCGTTCTCTAGATATTCCTAACGAACGCTCGTCATGAAATACCCTGTATTCTACGGGCACGTTCCGTCAGGGTGTTGATAATTCCTCGCTTTTGATGGTGGTTCGAAAGTGCATGCATATATGTGTTCGTATCTGTCAGTTTTCGGTACACTTTATGTGTCACTCTTGTGCCACGCTTCTCGACGAGTACATCTAGAAAAGTTATTCGGTGTTCCTGTTCTGTCCTGTTTTCATGGTGAACATGATGCTAGGGGGTTGAGCATATCGGTACCACCAAAAGATCCATGGGTTCAAGGCTGAATGAACATCTTACCCCCTGGATACCACAGTCGGCATGTACGGGAAGCCATAGAAATCCATAAACATACGGAAAGCTACAATAGAAAAGAGAAGGCGATAACGATTGACCGGATTTGGAATCCCATACTAAAAGATGCTAAACTGGCAACACTTAGGTAATAACACTTCGGCCAATAGCAACGCATCAACAAGAGAGGGGAATATCTGAGTCAACATAAATACATCCTACGAACTAGAAATCACCAGTCATCGGTGAATCATCAAGATGGATAAACCTCTGAAGAAGCCAGCCAATCGTGCTGGCGAAACGTTAGAAGCAGTTCCAAACTACGACCCGAATGAAGATAGTAACACTGAAAATCTTGGCTGCGAAAGCCTTAACCAATTTATTGATTTAGTGTTAAGGTTTTGTTTGTGAAAAAACGCAGTGACATCTGAATGGATTACAAATGCTGTTCAGTAAGTTGAAGAGTTGAAAATGTAGAATTCAGGAGGTTGAAATTCAAAAGTTATTCCATATGTATCACATGTAGAATGACAATATTTTTCACAGAAAATGTCTCTTGGGCAATTAGTGAATAATTACAATAATACTAACTACAACATTGAAAAAAGTCTATGGATTTGTTCTACCTGCTCAATATTTCTTGAATTTCAAGAAAACTTTTTCCTTTGGTTTCTGGTAAGAAAAAGTACATGAAAATGAAGCTGAAGATGCAACTGACACTGAAAATTCCTATGCAATAGTGGACTCCCATAAAGTCGGAAACAATAGGAAAACCAGTGGTCATAATCAACAGAATGACATTAACTATTGTCATAACAACTGAAGTAGCTAAAGATCTGAGGTCGTTAGGAAAAAATTCAGTAAGGAGAAAGAAGGCGATGGAACCTAGCCCCAATGAATATATAGCTATATAAAATAGTATGCAAGCCACTGGCAACCATCTGATGTCTGCGATTATTGGTGAGTGAATGCTTTTCAGATAGAAATAGAAAGCGAGAACTGCAAGTGGAATGGCAGTACCAAAAGAAGATAAGAGAAGTAGCGGTCTTCTTCCAAACCTCCCTACAATCGCGATGGTCACGAAGAAGAACAGTAGTTTTACACATCCCACTAAAATAGCAACAAGATTCCCAGATAAATTTGTACCAGCATCGTTGAAGATGGGACCTAAGAAGCTCATGATGATAGGAACTCCAGACATGTGTGTTGACAGACAGCATCCTAAACCGATAAAGAATCCTTTCCTCAAAGCTCTCGTCTTAAAAATGGTCTTCAAGCCACCTTCATGGGTTCTGGCGTTAGCATTCAACATTGCTTCAATCTGTTTATAATCTTCTTGAATCTCTTTGTCACTCCTGTTGCTCCTCAATTTTTTCAAAATTCTCATAGTAGTGTCCTTATCTCCCTTGGAAGCTGCATAAATCGGTGTTTCGGGTATCAATAACCAGAGGAATATCAGTTGCGGTATCAAAGGTGCCACACACAGAAGAGTGAACAGTTTGATGCTCGTTATTGGACCCAAAAGGTATCCGTAAAGACTCCCAAAAGGAACGGAAGACATCATCATACATGTGAATTTAGCTCTGTTGTGGTCTTCGCAAATCTCATTCAGATAAATCGGTACTGCAACGAAAAGTAAACCCAAACATAAATGTGTAAAACTCCTTCCAGCGTAGTACAAGTAAATATGTCTTCCGAAAGCAACTGCTATGTTGGACAAAAAGGCTCCCAAGGATATACATATCAATGTTTTTCTTCGCCCAATTACGTCCGGTAGTTTTCCAAAAAAAAGTGAACCGAAAATTGAAAATAGTGAAGGTAACCCAACTAAGGTTGATATTTGGAACGTCGTAATTTTTTCTCCCAGTGGGTTGATTTCTGGGTTGATTGACTGCAACTGAGGAATGACGGGGGAAGTCCAGACCAAAAACGATCCATTCACAACCATCGACAGGTTGACTGGAAAGAAAAATAATCATCAATATTCCACATTAGACTACTTTGCAAATTTTCATCAAGGCAAATACTTTTTTATTGGAAAACTAGAAATATTCAATTAATTCCAATTCCAATTTTCTTTCCAATACGTTATTTTGACGAATATATGGTAGCCATTATCATTACTCATTGAATAGATATTGGCTTTTCATATTGAAACTCATATTAAAAAAAGAAAAAATATTAAAAAATTTGTAAAAAATAGAGAACAATTTTTTTACAAAAAAGTGACACATGGTTGTTTTTGTTTTTTTTTGTAGTACTGAAAAAATATATCGTAAAAATCAATTCGTTCAAAACTAATTGTTTGTTGAATAAATGAAGAAAATATAAATTAAAAAAAGTTTTTTTCAGAATATCAAAGAGAAATAGAAAATATGATTTCTTAAAATGAAAAATCGTTCATTAATATTGATATTCAGTAGCAAAAAAATGTGTTTAATCAACAAATGCGTTTTTAGGCATCAAACATTTTTTAAGAAACGATTCTATTTTTAAAAATCATAATATTCATCACTGATAAAAATCCCCCCAAAAAATTTCAAATATCTTTTGAACAATACATTTATTAATAACAATTTCTTGAACAAATAGAGCTAATAATTATGAAAAATCATTTTTATGACTTTGAATAATGAGAATACGAATAAATTCGAATATAAAAAAAAATCATTGCTTCAATTGAATTTTTCACTTTTCAACGCCTTTGATTATTAATAACAAAGTGGAAAATCAAAATTTTTCAATTTTCCCAACGGGAATCTTTTTTGAACGCTTTCAAGAAAAGCTCCAAGAAGTGAATAAAATTTGAGGTTTTTAGTTCAAAAATCATCAGGGTTTTTATGTAAATTTAAAACTTGTGAAAATTAGTTAATTAACTAAAGTATATCTAGCGGAGTAGTTGTTTCTTTAGATTTTAATAAAATTATCACAGGAAAAATTTTTTTCTATGGATTTTTGTTCATTCAAGTGTCTAGAAGGTATGCGAGTTTTTTTCTTAATAATGATATTTAATGGGTTAAAATATTTTTATTGCTCAAAGGTCCTTATCAGACTTTATTTAGGAAATTTCCTCCTCTTTTAGGACTTTTTTTCAAATTAGATATCTTTATTATTTTCTGAGATAATTGCAAAAAATCAAACCCCCCTTATTTACTGAGGTGTGTATAACTTTTGCAATTTTTTCGAACCCCTTTTGAAATTTTTCAAAAAAGTCGCTAGAGGTCATTTTGAATCGAATTAGCTGTGGATCATAACTTTGCTGCCCTTGGCCAAAAGTTCCAAAAAAAACGATCTTGTGACCCAGACTAATTGATTAGATAGTTTGGACTGAGTTTATGGAAACGCAAATCATTACAATTCATCATTCAAATTCATTTTGAATATGACTGAAGATGGCTGGAAATTCATGAATCTCCATTGCGACTTTTCATCATGATATTGTATAACAAATAACATAAGTTCATCAAACATTTTTTGACTTACCTGTCAAAACTGAGAAGTAAAGAAAAAACGTGTCAGTTTTTTTAGTAGAATTAGGTTTCAACTCTTGACTTCTGAACTCATGATCAACTGGTTCGTAAATAACTTCCTTCAACTCTTCTATTTCACCATTCTGATAGTTGTCCATTTCAATGCTGTTTTGTCGAGCGAAAGAGTAAACCTTTTTCAACACACTGAAAATGTTAACAATGTATCCCATCCTTATCTTCCCATTCAATTCACCTAGAAACTAATTTGAACAAGATTTACCTAATGTATTATGCTATCTTGTTAAATCATCGATGTGAAGGGTATACATACATGATGTTTCTGTCAGAACTTAACATCCAGATATGAATGTGTGCAGAGAAATTTTGAATTGCCTTCATAAGTAGCTTTGATGAAATTCTTTTATTTTTCATAACCATTTTGCCACTTTAGTGATAATTTTTTAACACGTAAATCCGTCAATTTACGTGGAGCACCATCTATATGTATATACCCTCAAATTACTAGTTCAAAGTTCCTTCAAAATTCAGCCTATCAAGGATGTTATTATATATTATTTTTTCAAAAAGTTTGCCAAATACACATAATTTACTGATCGGCCTATAATTCTCTACATTGTGTCTGTCGCCGCTCTTGTAGATTGGTGCGATATGCAAAATTTTCCATTTAGCAGGAAGAATTCCACTCTGCAATGATTCATTGAAAATATATAGTAAAGGCGAGACAAATTATCATTAGGTGGTCAAATTATCATTAGGCTCGATTGTCAGCAAATCCTGAACCAAATCTCACATTTTTTTCAATTTTGCCACCCCGTCTTTCCAAAATTAACATAAAAAAAATCAAAACTCAGAATTGATTGCATTGACGACTTTCAATGCTTGGCAAAACTATCGCTTTCATGTCTCAGTTTCAATTCATACTGTTAAAAAAACCAAAGTGCATGGAAGTTCCAGATTGATGAATTCAGAAAGTTTGAAAATGTCAATTTATAATAAATACATCAACACAAAATACTAATAATTTAATAGGTACTGCATCTAACAATCGTTCGTAGAAAAATATTTATCATACACTTACAATATCAATTATTACAATATAATCTGATCAACTGAGTCTCAATAAAAAATCGATACGTCTGTTCTATCTGCTCAGTATTTCTTGAATTTCAAGAAAACTTTTGCCTTTGGTCTCTGGCAACAAGAAGTACATGAAAATAAAGATGCATATGCAACCGACACTGAAAAATCCAATGCAATAGTGAACTCCCAAAAAGTCGGAAACAATAGGGAAACCAGTAGTCAAAATTAGTACGAAGATATTTACTATTGTCATAACGACAGATGAGGCGATTGACTTGAGGTCATTCGGAAAAAGTTCACTGAGGAGGGAAAAAGCAACGCCACCCATCCCTAGTGAATAGATGGCTATATAAAATAGTATGCAAAGTATTGGCAGCCACTTGATGTCTGCGATAATTGGTGAATGGATGCTGTTCAAATAGAAATAGACAGCGAGAACCGCAAGTGCTATAGCTGTGCCCAGAGAGGAAAAGAGTAGCAGCGGTCTTTTACCGAGTCTTCCAACAATTGTGGTCGTTATGAAGTAGAATAGTATTTTCACACACCCTACTAAAATAGCTACAGTGTTTCCAGACAAATTTGTACCAGCATCGTTGAAAATTGGGCCCAAAAATCCCATGATGATGGGAACTCCAGAAATGTACGTTGACATACATGTTCCCAAACCAATTATGAACCCTCTCTTCAATGCTGTCGTTTCGAACATTCTCTTCAGTCCTCCTCTACCAGCTTTGCTGCTTGTCTTCAATGTCACCTCAATCTGTTTATAATCTTCTTCGATTTCTTGAGCGCTCTTGTTGCTTCTCAATTTTTCCAGTATGTTCAAAGTAGCGTCTTTATCTCCCTTGGAAGCTGTATAAACTGGTGTTTCAGGTATCAATAACCAGAGGAATATCAGTTGCGGTATCAAAGGTGCCACACACAGAAGAGTGAACAGTTTGATGCTCGTTATTGGACCCAAAAGGAATCCGTAAAGACTTCCACACGGTATGAAAAACAACATCAAACATCCATACTTCGCTCTGTTGTGATCTTCACAAATTTCATTCAGATAAATCGGTAACGCAACAAATAATAAACCCAAACATAAATTGGCGATACTTCTTCCGGCGTAGTACAGGTAAATATGTCTTCCAAAAGCTATTGCTATGTTGGACAAGAGAGTTCCCAAGGAAATACATATCAATGTATTTTTTCGCCCGATGAGATCCGGCAGTTTTCCGAAAAAAAGCGATCCAAAAATGGTGAATAGTGAAGAAGATCCAACTAAAATAGATATTTGGTAAGTTGTAATGGTTTCTCCCAATGGGTTGATCTCTGGGTTGGTTGACTTCAGTTGAGGAATCACGGGAGAAGTCCAGACAAGGCAGGATCCGTATACAATCGTCAGAAGGTTGGCTGAAAAAGAAAACCATACTAAAATTTCATTACAATTT
The DNA here is from genome assembly GCA_015342145.1 of Leptinotarsa rubiginosa. NCBI lineage: Eukaryota > Metazoa > Arthropoda > Insecta > Coleoptera > Chrysomelidae > Leptinotarsa > Leptinotarsa rubiginosa. The sequence continues at coordinate 6,468 of WOGL01001400.1, forward strand.
TTCATTGAACAGAGATGTTCGCCTCCTTCAATTCACACAAATCTGAACAGATATTAAATTATAATAGGGATAGCTGATAACTCTGTGCGTTCAAGCTGGTAGCTTTGAACTGGTTTAGAAAAGAAGCCTACACCAATTTCAACACTGCTAGTTCAAGCACCAGAAATACTCCATCATATTTTTGAAACTAGTCAATATAATTATCCGAAGAAACTTTGGATATGTGACATGACAGCAAGTATACCAGGAATATATGACTAAATACAACTGGTCAAGAACCTGCATCTCTAAGTCAATAAGTACTACAACCATTACAAATGATTCTAAAAATCCTGACCTATGGACAACGGACAATATAGAAGAAAGCCAGAAGGAAGATGGTGATCTGAAGCTGGTTTGAGGCTAGCTGAACAACAGGGTTTGGTCTGATTGGCAGACTAGCAGGGGACTTCTAGTTGTTCCAGTGATCACTAAGTGGGATGAAGTGGTTCAGGAATCAGTGGAATACCCTATGCTTTCGCTGGGATCTATCACACCCCAAATGGGCGAGTCTAAAAGGGGGAGCGGATGTGATCCGCTGGAACAACTTCATAGGAGTCCTGCAGAAGGATATTCTGAGAAGCGTTGGAATGGTACTATCGCCGTAAAATGGAGGTATACCTACGAAAAAAGACAACGTTTAAATGACATGTTGTGTGGTCATACCAAGAGCGGATCTGTTTCAGGTTACAAAGGAAAGAACCTTACTTGATTACTGAAAAGGTTAACTACTTGCTCCATCTGGTTCAACTTCTTATCCACCAAGATACTTACCACATTCAAATAGACCTGTTTTCTGATAATAACTTCAAGATTATACAGGAGGCAGAGTAATTTCTGGGTCTATTTCTTCATAGGCCTTCAATACTAATCATGTCAGATCTTCTGATATGGACATACGACAGTATCTTACAAAATTTTTGTTCGATAAAGTGCATTTTGTGAACCAGATAAATTATGCAGTTCTATAGGAAGTAAAAATCCTTTATTGATTGGCAGGCATCTTGAAAATTGTGGGATACCTGAACTAGCTGATACATTTTGGAGAGAATTGGGAAACATGCAACTATCAGACACAATATTTCAGACATTGAAGAGAAGAGTGACCGATGATACAGGCTACATGCTTCGAGGAAGATTGGGGGAAATAGCAGTGGTACTGATGGCAAGGAGGTGACTCCAGAAGGGGTTTGGTAATAGAATTCTGTATTGGGCAAGTTATTACCATATGGAGGTCCTCAATTGAGGAAGAAGGCCTTGAAACAATCCTGGTAAGACTAGGTCTCCTTATATTCCGAAGTTAAATGATGCAATTGTTGGTAAAAGTAAAATACTTGGGATGGATGCTAGCTCCCAGATCAACATGATTTCAACACTCAGATAGAATTGAAGAGCAGAAGGTGGCTCTGATACAGAACAGATGCGGCTAGGGAAAGATTTGGAATCTGAAATATGACACGGCCTACTATGATTGAACATAAGATATATCGATTTTTGATTTGGTAGCAGATGAAACAAGGGATCATCATTAATGAACTAGGGAGGGTGAAAAATGGAAAAGGCAAGAGAGAAAGGCAGGGGATTGAACAGTATGCAAATGTCGGAATATGTTTAGAAACGACCATAAAACATGTTGCAATGATTGTATTGATTCGAGGTTTCAACGGAAATGAAAAATATCCTGATATAGAGTGCCAGGATACGGTAGAATCACAGGAAATGAAGATGATTAAAGTTGTTTATATATGGTTGTTTTTATATGGTCCCTCAACTAGCTGCGAGAGAACCAAATTCTTAGTACTGAACTAGATCAGGAAAAGGCTCGATAACGAATAAAAAATATGAAGAAGATATACCTGGTAACACAAACGGATATGTCACAGCTCCCAAGGAGTAAATAAAAATATATGCCCTGGTGATATTAACAGTGAGATGAACTTGGAACAAGATTTTGGTTCAGTGCTACCAACATCTTGTTCCAAGTTCATCTCAGTGTTAATATCACCAGGACATATATTTTTATTTACTCCTTGGAGTGTGAGAGGATGAAAATATTTCTGAAAGTTTTGCATTGGAGATCTTGCGTGATGGAAAAAAGAAGGAAAACTAGTTTTTTTCCAACAGTTTAGGAGTAGAAAACTGTAATGTAACAACTACGAGTGAAATATTAGAGTTAGAGTTAGATTTTTTTATATTGTTGGTTTTCTTCTGTTATAGGATTATCAATATTGATATCCTCATTCATGCATTGATAAATAGTGACAAATGAAAGAGTGATATTCCAAAATAATGATAAAAAATATTAGAATTGTTCCTGAGTTTCCAAGATGAATTTCAATATGTGTACTATAAATTAGGCCACCATTTTATTGAGTATCCAATATTTTCCTATTTAGTCGCCTAAATTAGCCCTACTAACGGAGACATTTCATCATTATGAACAGAGTTTCAATACTAATCTCTTCAGATAAAAGATAAAACTAACACTGATATTCTGGCACTTTTACAACTGTTTACCGTGACATTAAAATTTGAGAAACGTGACTATTCAATGGAAGATATTATAACTCACCTGTTAAAACTGAAAAGTAGAGAAACCATGTATCGTTTTTCTTAGTGGAATTGGGTTTTTCTTGGACATTGAACTCCTTGCAAACTGGTTTGTAAATAACTTCCTTGAACTCGGCACTACCACGATTGTGGAGATTCTTCATGTCAATGCTGTCTCGGGAGTATAGATAAATCAATCTCACTGATCGTAGATCTACGTGAATATTACATATGTCCACTGGTTATTGACTGGAATAAAGGGATCACTGCGAATATCAGAGCTCTTGTACGATACTACTCGTGTAACTGTTTTCAAGACTTGTTTTCATGCGGTCGGTGTACGACTGATATATGTTTATGGTTCCGACATACAAGTAAAGTAACAAAGATCCAAGAATTACCAGTTTCATTATTTCCGTACATAATTTTGCACTCTTGGCCTTCCCCTTATCTCTCTCAGAATTATGTGACGTACTAGAACGCATGTTTTATTGGAACATCTCTATCAACAACTACGATTGTTAGAATTTTCAGTTTGCAGTACAGGAAAATATTTCATTATTGCATTATTGATAACTGGCAGATTGATTCTTGAAAAGAAGTTTCGACAGAAATTGTTGTGTTCCGAAGTTGGCAACACTGACTAAAAGTTCAGCTAGTGTCTGCTTGTCACGCCACTAGATCACTAGTTACTATTATACACGCTTTATATTAGCTTCACCTGTATGTATGTATGTATGCTTGTTTGTATGTATGTTTGTTTGTAACTTTCCAGCTCGTGATCTGTATTGACAGGATTATCGGCATTATTGCTTGATTTATTCGCGGGCAGATGGCGCTGTATGCAACTATCAATTATTGCTTGATTATTCGCGGGAAGATGGCGGTGTACGTAACCTCCTTGATAGGTTGTTCAAAAGAAATGAAAATAAAAAACATATTTTAAGAACTATAAGTGTTAGCAAAATTTTGTACCACAGATAAAATATTTAGATATTTAAATATTTTCAATAACCCGTTAGTACAGAAAAAAGTTTTGAACGAAACGGAAGATACATATTAAAATCTAATTCGATTATTTGAAAGCAAACCAGAATATGCATTCCACCAATGAAAAAAAACATCGTAAATTGTACACCTAAAAAATTCAGTTACTTGAAGATTTTTAAAAGTCGATAAATTAGAATTAAGGTGCTTGACATACATATCAAATCTCTTATTGAATTAGATTCTTTTACAAATTGTGGTAGTTTATTAAATTCGGTTAGGCCTTTATGAAATATACTACTTAATCATTCCAAATTTAGTGTTGGTTTCATTAATGTGAAAATTGTTATTTCTTCTCCATTGTAATCATGAACTTCATCATTTCTCAATAAGAAGTTGGGTAGCAATTCTTTATGCAGCTAAAATATAAAGATCATAGTCATCAATAATATACGTGCTATCCAGAAATGTGGCTAATATCATTTAGATAAACAATAAGAAGCAATGGACCTAACACATTACCCTGGGGTATGCCACTCTTAATTATGAGTTCATCTGACAATTCTTGTCCAAATTTAGTTTGTTTTGTGTTGAATCCATTCAAAAACAAATCTTGATATCCCATAATACTTAAATTTTTCAAGTAGAATATTTCGATCAATTGTTTCAAATCCCCCTTCAAGGTTGAGAAATGTCGCAAAAATGTACTGATTTCTGTCAATCATATTTTTCCAATCAGTTATTAAAAAATTGCAGAGACGCATCTAGCTCTAAAATATTATGGTACCTGATACCATTATGTGTTGCCTAGGAACACCTATTGTTTTTGAAGGCAATGACATTTTAGTTCCGACTTTTGACCAGTTCTCAATAAAAATTGATAATCAGAAATATTAATTTATTCTGTACAGAATGTTCAAGCAGTGTACATTATTCTTGCCATATCGACGGAAACTAAGATTTTAGTGATAACCTTAACCCTTGAATGCATGGTTTTTTATTTTCGATAAAAAAAAATTCGTTATGAAATGATCAAAGAAACAAGGGAAAAATGATGAAAAAAATTCTATTTGCATATTTTTTTAATATTTTCAACATTTGTCGTTGTTGCAGAGATGCAACATTGTGCACAAATGTATAAAAGTTTCTCAATGGTGAAATTGTAAATTTTTCGTTGTTTGCTATTTGAGTTCTGGGTTATTCAGTGAGAAATTTGATTAATAATGCACAATTTGTGTGAATTATGTCAGAAATACGNACGTGATTTACTTATGTGTTTCTACAATATTGAAAATAAATTCGAGTAGACTTATTAGATAAATTTGGAAAAAAAATTGTTATTGTGTTATTTGAATCTGGGTTATGTGGTAATAATGTTGTTAATAATGTGAACAATGCGCAATTTCACTCCTATACAACGTTTCTTCAATATTTGTAACAATTTGAGATAAATATGAGAGAAATAAATGAAATTGTGTGAATTTTGTGAAAAATACACGGTTTATATCTGAGTTTTTCACAGCTTACGGAATGAATTCGAGATAACCATCAAGGAATTTTAAAAAATTGGAAATTTTCCGTTGTTTGTTATTTGAGTTCTGGGTTATTCAGTGAAAAATTTGGCTAATAATGCACAATTTGTGTGAATTATGTCAGAAATACGTGATTTACTTATGTGTTTCTACAATATTGAAAATAAATTCGAGTAGACCCATTAGAT
>WOGL01001401.1:0-11484 GCA_015342145.1 Leptinotarsa rubiginosa
AAAAACCCCGGGTACCGAATTTCGTGCAAATAACTTATTTTTTGCAAGAATTATTTTCAAAAAGCGAACAAAAAAATTCAATTTCAACACCCCGTATCACCGAAACGAAGCATTTTCTGATACAAGTTCATATAGACTTTTTTCTTCAAATTGTCTCAGGAATACGTCCCTTGAATATTTTAACGTACTTATGTTACACCCTGTATAATGGTTTGATGATACAACTTTTATTTTTGATATTGAGTATTGTTTGCTGCAAAATAAATTACAGTTTCACCTATTACACCTTACATTTCCCTGTAATGGCGATTATCAATAAGATTTTTAAATATTTTAATTTGAATATAGTGTCAGGGTTGAAAATATGAATCTCAAGTTTTACTTTTTCATAAAATGACAATACAACGAATAGAATAATTTAATAGTTTTTCACCAACAACTTCACATAAAAGTCCAAAATAATATCTGTGACCAAAAAAAATATCGCACCCCGACAAAAATAACTTAAGAACTTAAAATTAAACAAGATTGATTTAACATTTACATTTGGAAAAAATATGGAAGTAGAGTTATGGCGTTATTTTTCGTCTGGGTGCTTGTGAACCAAGTAATAGTGTTTTATGTTATAAGTGCGGTAGGTGTTGTTTTACAGATGAAGCGAGGGAAGCTCAGTCCGGAATATAAACGTTACTGCCCAGTTAACACAAAACGATCTCAGAGATGTCAAAGTGCTGCACATTCATGTTTCAGATCACAGCCTTGAATCGCAATTTGACTCACATTGACATCTCACGAACTTCTATTTCGGACCCTGGTGACCGGCTCCAGGCATCACATTGTGTTGCACAATGAAACTCTAAAAGAGCTGAATGTGAGGTACTCTTTCGCTTCAAAATCAAACTCACATAATCATGATTTTAGTATTGAAATGTGAGATTGAAAATTCTCAGAATGCGAGTTACATTAAGATTCACTCAGTAACTCACATTCCGAAGAAAACGATGCATTTTCTGAAGTGTGTTGTAACTCGCATAGATGTCGCTTTTATAGTGAATGCGATAAAGCCAATCAATTCACATACAGTGTGTCACGTGGAGCATCCACTGAAACTTTAAGGAACTTCTGATGATTCAATTATTGGTATTGCTCTTAGTACTCGACTTCACTTCATCACACTGATAATATCCAAAAAATACCAATAGCTAAATTTTTCATATAATTCTTTCCCTCAAAGTTTTAATGGAAGCTCATTTGTGACACACTATATGCTGTAGTCAGTTACAAAGCTCAATAGCCAAACACCAAAGAGTAAAATAAAAAGTCAAATAAGCATTTTTACAATTTATATTTGGGCATCATATAGTACATAAGTATGAAATATAAATAAAAATAAACTCTGAAAGCAATAAACAAAAACAAAATTCCCAGAAAACTATTTCTCATATGACAGGAACTAACAAGATGATTTTTCTTCCCTGGTCCTCCTCTGCTTTGCGTGGCGAAGCCAATCTTTCGTCAATATCTCAAACTCTTTCAACGTCAATTCAAATCTTTGACAAATTGCACCTGAAATCAAATACCCAGCTTAAAATCAAATGATATGTTTCATAATGCTTCTATTGAAACCTTATAAATTTTATAAATAAAACTGAATAGAATTTATTAATGAAAAATTAAAATAAAATGTTTTGACAAATACCATCCATACATTCCTGGTGGAATATATTATAATATATTAATAAAAGTGATGTAAATGGCTACTTGTCATTTCTAAGAGATAGGAAAAAGAAAATAGGTTAATAGCAAAAACTCATCTTCTGGTAGAAATACCTAGTGATTTTTTCATGATGTTCTCACCATATAAACATTCCAGTAATTGGTAATCACCAATTTTGTGATTGTTCTTCAACCCCTTCCAGCTGCACATCATCGCCAAGGAGTTGGTCATCAGTTTTCCCATAGCTCTGCTGTGGAAGTCTTTGGCAGTCAAACCTCCGATGGTCAAAAAATACTTCGTCTGAAAATGTTTGGATGAATAATTATGAAAATTGTTAAAACTCTCTAGTGTGAATTTTTTTTTGTATTTTTTCTGGGAATTTTGTAACCTTTGAAACGTCAACAAAGATAAATATTGTGTAGCTTACAATTTCCTGAGAAATTACAAATATAAAACGAATATAAGTTTCAAGCACACGTTTATTATAATACAGACATAAATAATAAATATTGAAATGAAAATAATTCATCAATGTAACCTCTCTCAAAGGTATTATCCATTTTTATCGGCCATGGTCTGCAAGTTTTTGTTGCGAATGAAGCGTCAGGAACAAAAACGTGTATATTACACGGTCAACAAACCCAGATAATATATTTAACAATGGAACTAATTTTAATTGTTATTATTATTAAACAAACTACTAGTTCTTATAGTGTTTCAGTACGAGAACAATTCCAAAACTATTAATTTCTTAGCTCAGTTCAATTAAATTTTTTTAAATTTATACATACCAGTTCTTTTCTTTGTTGAAGGTCTGTTTCTACAATAGTATTGAATTCGACCAGTCCCTCGACCGAACTAAAGGGAAATTTTTCTTGGTTTTCATAACTGGTTTCAATGTGATTTTTGTTCTGTTCCAAGTTTACTAAAAGTGTCCCAAACATTGCTATTAGTTTGTCGAGTTTCTTTTCAATAATAGTGAACCTGTTTTCTGAAACGGTTATTTCAAAGTTAATGAAAGGTAGAACTGGAACCTCTGGTGTAGAATAAGTCCAAAACAAGCATTACTCCCAAAATCAAAGAGACAATAATATATAAATGATACGAATAAACAGAAAAATGAATATATAAATGAAAGATGATTATATGTGAGGCACAAACAAAACAAAAAAAATACCAACTTTTAACATACATAATATATACAAGACTGGGAAATACCAAGACTCACATTAGTAGTAAATGACTAAATCGAAAAGTTCTTAGTCACAATTAGGATATTTCACAGATCGGTAAGTGTGTCACTTTCAGGAAAATATCTTGGAATAGTTATTATTTATCTTAACTACAGAAAACTGTTGAATGAATATAATCAAATATTGAGACATTTGTATTTATAATTTTCAGATCAGAACATTATACATACCTTGTTTTTCAAACAGAAGTGGTCTTTGATCAGGATATGCATAACTCGTTTCAAAGTGGAAAGTATCTCTGAGAGTGTGATGTCCTTTAAATGAATTTATCAGATTCTTTGTTACAAGTTATATTATTCAAAAGTAATACCTTGGTTTTCCAAGTTATTGTTCCCAGTTGCAGCTCGTGCAGGTCGGTGCTCTTGAAATAATATCAATATCAGACTTTGTCATAGAAAATCTCAATACTAATGTGACTGTTCATTTAGCATGCAGTTCTATTTTGATTGCAGCATTTTTTTTCAATGAATGAATGGGATTTGGGAAATATCAATAAGAAAAATAGAGAGTGTATTCTTGTCAACCTTATCAGCACTAAAACTACATGGTTGAATTTCAAATGAATGAACACTAGTTAAATTCAGATACCCGTTATAGTTTACAAGTTAGGAAAAACTATATACCTTGCCTTTCAAATGATCCCTGATCAGAATATATATGGTTCCTTGTATGATGTCTTTGAAAGTAATTCATTTTCTGGTTTTTTGAAATTAGCTATATCATTTGAAAAGTTATAAGTACCTTGAATTCCATAGTCTACATTCCCAGAGTTGGCATTGCCAGATGAGAGATCTTCGAGTGTGTGTCCTAAAAATCATATTATAATCAGACTTGGTCACAATAAATTTTGCAGCACAACTAGTTAGCACAAATACAATGAATAGAAGGGATATTTTTTTAGTACCAATTGGAATGAAATTAGTTTATTCTTGTCAACCCATAACATACTTGCACAATAGGAATTTTTACATACCTTGCCTTTCAAACGATCCCTGATCAGAACATGGATGGTTCCTTGTGCGATGCCCTTGAAAGGAATTCATTTTCAGGTATTTTGTACTTAGTTATATAATTTGAAAAGTTATAAGTACCTTGACTTCCATAGTCAACATTCCCAGAGTCGGCATTGCCAGATGGGAGATCTTCGATTGTGTATCCTAAAAATCATATTATAATCAGACTTGGTCACAATAAACTTTGCTGCACAACTAGTTAGCACAAATACAATGAATAGAAGGAATATTTTTTTAGTACTAATTGAAATGAAATTAGTTTATTCTTGTCAACCCATAACCTACTTGCACAATAGGAATTTTTACATACCTTGCCTTTCAAACGATCCCTGATTAGAACATGGATGGTTCCTTGTGAGATGCCCTTGAAAGGAATTTATTTTCAGGTATTTTGTACTTAGTTATATAATTTGAAAAGTTATAAGTACCTTGAATTCCATAGTCAACATTCCCAGAGTCGGCATTGCCAGATGAGAGATCTTCGAGTGTGTGTCCTAAAAATCATATTATAATCAGACTTGGTCACAATAAACTTTGCTGCACAACTAGTTAGCACAAATACAATGAATAGAAGGAATATTAGTTTATTCTTGTCAACCCATAACCTACTTGCACAATAGGAATTTTTACATACCTTGCCTTTCGAAAGTAGACCCCTGATCAGGAAATAAATAGCCCTCTCTCGGGTGACATCCTTGAAATGAAATTAGCTATAGAAATGTATTAGGCTATATCATTTGAAAAATATACCTTGGTGTCGATAGTTAACATCAGTGGAATTTGCAGTTCGGTTCCCTTGAAATAAAATTGTTATCTGAGTTGGTTACATTTTGTTTTTACAATCACACTATTATTATTGAATCGTTCATATGAAGCTCTATTATTGAAAATACTTGCTCTTGAGGTGCGTTTCATTAACCAAGTTAGCATCTTCAGAGATTTTTTTCCTGAAGGAATTGACGTGATTAGCAAAATGCACGAGTGTATTTCCAGTTTGGTTACTTGATTTAAAAGTTTCTACTTTCATACCAAAGGTCTGAGTTTCATCTAAGAATCATATCTTCATTATATGAAACCTTTACAATTTATCAAAGAGATTTTTGAATATGTCAGTCAGTACCAATGCTATGAGCTGTTTATACTTACCTTTAGGCACAACTGGACCAATTTCTTGAAGGCAGTAATCTGAAATTTATTTAAAATTTTCATGTTCTGTTTTAAAATTCAAACGATATGACATATTCACCTTCATCATGATAATTCTCAGAAGGAACTGGGGGAGAAGGACACCTGATATTATTTCCTGAAACAATCGCTAGTCATGAACATAATATTGTTACGATATTTACTTGGGGTTCGTTTTTAAAATAACAACACTAATAATACTTGGTTTCACTCTCAGGATCGACGTTGGAATTCTTTATCGAGACTTTTCCAGTTACCGCGTGTGTGACGTCATGCTCAGGTAGAGGTCCCTTCGTCGAATTGGGTGACTGTGGTCAGCTGTGGCGTTAGGGATTTTGTAAAAATATAATGTTACTTATATATGATAATATAGAAATGCATATCATTCAATTTTTAAATTCACATACAAGTGGCAAAACAACATTTTGATTTTATATTGTTACTCAGCATATTTTTCTTCCTTAGCAACATTATCCATATAGTAGTAAATGAATCTCTCAATGCTCGACGTATTATTTTATCTCATTAGTTTTACTATTTTATTACTCATATATTTGTAGTTGTGTCAAACAAAACAATACAACCTGTGTTCAGTGAAAATAATGCTCTCAGTCTCTTTACTTACAAACACATATGAACATAAATTGATGGATGTACCCGTTACTATGTGGTATAAAATCATCATGAATTTTTTTTCGCATATAAGCATCCTTCATATATCCTGAGTCGCCTTAAAAACTTACAAATTAGATGAATTTCAAAGTCTCACCTGTCAAGTGCTTGGACAGAATTTTTTTCCTACGTCCTTTCCCCTTCTCCTCCTCTGAAGAAGTGTCATTGTGACACCGTCTTCTGGCTAATGTGAGACTCTCTGAAAAATTTTGAAATTCAATTCAGCTGATCTTCTGGATCTGTATACATACCACATATTTTATCACATCTAATTCTATATTTTTTCCACCCAACAGTAGGCAGTGTTGCATTGGCAATGTGGTAGGATTGATTAGTTAGTGGCCATAAACATATTGTGTTGTCTTCTCTCAACCATGTTAGTGGCACCTCCTGTACCACTTCGGAGTCTACTTCACTCTCATCAAGAAAACAAACCACAGCATAAGACATACTGTGAACAAAATAACAGGAGACAATCTGGAGATATATAACTGCAATAATCAGACTTTACGAGAAACTGAAATTTTCAGAAAAAGGAATTCTGAATGAACCTCTAGTACAGTGATATAGCCAATAAGCAAATTATTGCACTAAATACAAGTGGGATCAGACAGATCAAGAACTGGTTACACAAAAACAAATTTTTAAGCAAATTGGTCGAATTTATCCCTTTGACTGACCGCTATCCGCCCCAAGTGTGACTTCTAGCTTCAGGTTTATAGGTTTGTCTTCTAGTAAGGTATTTATATAAAATATAGTATCGTATTGATATATCAAGAGTGATATATAACTGATAAAATTATGAAAAAACTAAATTAACAATGACCCTATATTAATGGATAACTTAAAAACTACAAAATAAATATCAATATTTGGTTTGACGGAAAACTTTAAGAAAATGACTCGTTGACTGATTCAAACTAAAAACTCTCATATTGAAAAAAGAAATTCATGAATCAAATAAACAAATAATGATTTCAACTTCCTTCAGTTGTAATTTAAACACTACAAATTAAATGTTTCTTTCCATATGATGAATGTATGGTACTGTAACAAAATTATCTGAATCAATATTGAATTTTAAACACTTTTGGTCAACTTGTGTTACAGAGATACACTTGACTACAAAATTATCACATTTAATGACAAACAGATTCAAACGAGAAACATCAGGTTTTTTCAACAATAGTTTTTTGGCCAAGAAATGTTTTCCATGTAAAAATATATTGTTTTCTGTTCTTTCAATACGCATTATTTCAAAGACGTTCGATTTGTCAAAAATACAAATATTATTAGGGAAATCTACGGAAAGGGTAAAATTTTCAAAGTTAATATTTCTGAAAGTAGAGTGACCATCTTTCACAGTAATTGTGTCTAAGAAAGGATATACTACTGGCACATTTTCCACTGGAATATGTGAATAACTTTCACAAATTCTTTTATAAATTTGCTGTAGTGGTTTATGAGTTTGTCTCAACTTATTTTTCAATTTGAAAAGTGCATTCTCATACTTGAATGCACTGAAATTATCAAGAGCTCCAAACTTTTGCACATCGGAATAGAGATGAATCAAACCATGAACATTGTATGTTATATTCTCTTTGCCATAAAAAATTTCGAAATTATCAACAAAATATACCAAGAGAGAATGACCATATGAATATAGTTTTTTGTCCTCAAGGCATAATATTCTAATAGCAACACTTAGTGACATGAAATGTATGTACTGATCTTCAGGAAGAATATCTCTCAAAATGATGGGCCCAGTATATAACAAAAACTGTCTATATTCGGTGGCCTTCCAACGATCAAGTTCAACTAACGTTCTTGGTTTTCGAGCAAATTCTGACGGTATGCAACACTTAAAATCTATTAATTTGGAAGTTAAACTCTCAATTGTTTCTTTGTGTAACCTTATGGAAATATTACCTTTGATCAATAGTAACAAATTTTTTTCATTACTCCCAAACAAACCAAATGCATGTAATCCAAGGGAAACTGGCTAACCATTCCAATATCTAATGTTTCCAAATCTGAGTTCCCTTTGTGATGATCTTCATCTTGTTTAGATTTGAATGACAGGTCAGTCCTTTGATCACTCTTTATATCGGGAAATATTACACGCCGCTCATAGTATTCGCCTTGGGTTATACATTTGGTACAAGAACTAAAACCACTATGTGATTTGACATTAATCAAAAATGCTCTTGCAGGAGCATCACAGATAAAAGCTCCAATACCAATTTTCAAAGTATTATTGTTGAATTGGAGTCCTGTTTGTATCAATTCTTTTAATTCATGTATGAACATATGTAAAAAATCATTATTTGAATGAGGTTTAGTATTACCATGATAAATACCTACTACAAAAGGTTCTGCAAAAAAATTTCTATTTGAAATTGAACTGAGGATTGGCCAAAACTGACTAAGGCTACTTTTTGCAATCGGTAAGCCGTCTATATTGAAATTCAATATTATTTTGTCTGGAAGTTGAATGTGATGGGAGTATTTATTTAAATAACTAACTAAGCCCTGTTTCAAACCTAAATGTATATATTTTCCAGGAGAAACATCAAATATAGGAACTTCTCGGGGTGTATTGATAAATGTACGAATGTCTTTAGGTAAACTTTTATCAATATTATGCTTATTCAAAATTTGCAGTATTCTATTGGCGGTAGAATGACTTATATTTTCCTCTAGAAAACATTGACGTAAGTCGTCGGCAAAACTGTTTGTATTTTCGTCACGAATGGGATATATTTGAGTTTGTTCAGTGAATGGAATAGGTTTTGAATTAATTTGGCCCATTGGTTCACAAGATATAGGAAGGTTGCAAAGTGTTTCACTATCAATAATAATACAAGCAGAAGAATTATCTGATGGGATATTAGAAACTGTCTTCAAAGGTAATGAAGGGTTCTGATCAATAACCATGTTCGACTCTTTTGAAAATATTAACACTGACTTGTTCTGATCGACAGTAGAAGATTGTCTACTATAATGATTCAACAACGCTAATCTCATTCTTCTCCTCTTTCGGGAGCTCATACAACATTGAACTGATTTATACCTTACCATGATGAAATTGAGGTTATGTTGATCCGCTTCAATAATTCAATGTGATATCTAAAATACTGAATATTCTTGATTGAAAGAGTTTTATGTCTGAATATGAAAAGATGCGGAGTCCTTTTTCACTATTATTGTATTTGCCACTTACCTTTTGCACAACAATTCCAAATAATTTTTAAACGGATATATCACATTACTCAGCGAAATCACAGAATACTAAGCAATGCGAAACCACAGAATCTATTCTGTGTTCTGTGGCGAAACTATAAATCACCGGTATCAATGTCTGTAAATAAATTTTAAAGTGTAACTGTAACACAACACAAACACCGTAAATAAGTTTACTTCTATACTGCTGTGACACAAACGACATGAGGCTATATAGACAATGTCAGAGTCTCTCTCTATCTCTATGTTATTGGCTATTGCTTCCATTCAGGCGCATATTAAAAGCCATGTCATGGTTAAACTTTTTGTCTCTGGTATGCACCATGTTGTAATCCTTGTTTTGCTATTATAATTTATGTTGATCTTTCTTTTTCTGGTAACTGTTTTCAGTGCTGAAATTTGTTAGTAGGTAGAAAAGTAAAACATCACAGAATACTAAGTAATGGGAAACGACAGAATCTATCTATTTGTCAAATTTTCTACTTTTGGTACAAATAAAACTTCGGTTAAAATTCAACTCATTCTTTACTAATTTGTGAGTCCCGAATGTGAACCGTTAAGTGAATAGTATATACTGCGCTGAGACGAAAAATATGCGAATCAACAGATAATAAATTTGTGATTCACATTTGGGCGTCTTTGATACATCAAATAGCATCACAGATTCAGGTCTATTTGTGCCTCGCTGTAGCAAAAAAGTGATGAGAGATGACGCGTTTCATCAAATTCAATATCCCTTTACGGTAACAGTGATGTATATAAGAACCTCACATTTCAATAGATTAAAAGACAAGAAAGTAACATCGCATAGATGTTTGTGTTAACTGGGGAGTGCAGTAACTCTGCCGTATGACATCTTTCATGCAACTTAGCTATAGAAAAATTAGTTTTCAACTCTAGCCATTGCGTGTATATTCTCGACACAGCAGACTCTATTGACAGCCATCTTGTTTGGCATGCTTGAACAATTTTATGCGGTTTTTGTCCTTCGTTGATTGTTTTATATAACTTTTTATACGCAGCGTGTCTAGAAGATGAATGAGCTAACCAGTCATACGTCTCTCTAATTAAAAATTCCAAATTCCTCGTCAAAAATTGCTTGGCCGCAGCTGAAACAGTCAGTTGCAAAGAGTGACATAAACAACGTACCAAAACTAAGTGTGGTACTTCTTCTTTCAATTTAGACCCCATTATTTACGCCAACCATTACAGAAGCATTGTCTGTACCAATTCCCATTAAATTATCAAGTCGCAGATCAAATCGTTTTAGTGTCTTCTTGATAGCAGAGATAATACCTTTAACACTGCACTCAGTTCAGCAAGATCTAGATAGGTAGATATTATTTTTTGGTATCTAAAAACGTAATAAATTATAATGAACCCAAGGTATTTCTGTATTGCAATAGCTGTAGACTCATCAACCAATATACTGTAGGGTTGATCTTTAATATCTTCTTTTAGGATTTGGGTAAAATGCAACGCCAATATATTTTTAATAACCGAAGTGCACTTGGTTCTGTGTAGTTGCACTTTATCGATATCTTTTTCATGACTGTGATTAATTACCTCACCCAAGTGGTCAACTACACGGATACTGGTATGCATGGCTGTGAACAATGCGAGTCTGGCTTCTTCCTTTTTCTTTTTTCCTACAGGCTCTGGTTTGAACGGTAGCTTAGGTTGCGTAACGATAACCTGTAAAAATGTAAATAAAAATATACAAAAACCTCCTCTATAGTTTAGGTTACAGCGAGCGCTAAATCATGTCACACTATTTGCTCAAAAAATATCTATTCTTCTGGGCAGTTCGTTAAAATAAAAATATTTCCATGACTACCGAACGAAATAATTATGAAACATCCTTCGTACACATACCTTCATATTTTGTTGATGCTTTTTCGACATCCCATGCGCTTTTATATCTCCATAGTGAATCCGTAAAATCGTTCCACAAAACTTGCATTTCGGTATTTGACCAGCAGTACTTTCAATTACTTGAAGCCAATCTTTTAACTGTGTGTCTTGAAGCCAAGAATCCCGAAACTTTTGTGAATACTGTGGTTTCGGCATGTTTATTAATGGCCAAACACGAAACAAACCGACACCAACTCACTGAGCTCGAACGAAAATGTAGACTTGAGCGAGAACAGGGATTCCTCGTCGGGGAGTCAGAGAAGTGCACAAGTATTCGTATTCGTATTGAGAGACAATTTATTGTCAAATTGTGTTTCAAATTTTGTATATTGTGTTGTTTCGAAACCTAGATTTATTTGGAGAGGGCTCTGATACTTGAAAACTGGATAAATGTTGTTTTATCTTCATTATTTATTAAATGATTGTTTCTACACCAACATTCGAATTCATTGATTACTAGTTTCGTTTTATTTTCAATTTCATTTAG
>WOGL01001402.1:0-11488 GCA_015342145.1 Leptinotarsa rubiginosa
AAAGTTTAGCTCTATTTGTTTGAAGGTGGTTGACAATGTTTTGTGGTGTATTTCATCAGTTCGGACTTCCATTGTCTAATATAATATAAATTGATTTGAAATCCCTCTATTTGTTTAAAAAATTGTTATAAACAAATGTATTGTTTATAAGATATTTGAAATATTTTCGGGGGGTATTTTTATCAGTGATGAATATTGTGATTTTTGAAAACAAAATCGTTTTCCGAGATATTTGCAAAAAACCAAACCCTCCTTTTTTTACTGAATTGTTTATAACTTTTGCAAGTTTTTCGAGCCCTCTTGAAATTTTTCAAAATGTTGCTAGAGGTCATTCCGAATTGAATGAGCCCTGCATCATAATTTTCAGTGCCCTTGAACAGAAGTTCCAAAAAAAGGATCTTATGACCCAGACTACGAATGTGTCGGAGCTTCGGGTCAGGGTCCTACCGGCACAACTTTTTCGATAAATATTTATTTAATGAGATGTCATTCTATTTCAGCCACCGGAAGACATTATAATTGTATACGTCTGAAGAAAATACTTCCCATGCCAAAACAAAAACCCTGTCCGTCATATTTTAACGCGCAATTTTAAAGTCGGGTATCTTGATACCAGCAAGGGCTATCGACTTGAAATTTTCACCAATGTATTCTGAAAACGAAGCACTCTAAAAATATATAAAAATGTACAAAATTAGATTTGACTGAACGACCCTATGTATTCCAAATATTAAATTGATGGTCCACACCATATCGGCCTGAATGGACCTTTTTGTAATTTTTTTTATTCTGGTATGAAGAATAAACTAGGTATGTGGTTAACAATTTTCGACACCAAAGGAGGTTTATGCTTCATTATAAATCCTTTTCTATATCACTACATGTAATACCTACCACTCAGAAAAACTTCTAATCAGTCTCAAAAAGATATATTCATTTTACAATAAAAAAACAAGTATTCCGTAAAACAATGAGACAAAATTCACTCTTCGATTTATTTGTTCACATAATAGAACAATAAAAAGAATATTTTAAATGTACCATGTTTTTAATCGATCTCATACTGCTACTGCCACCTTTTGTGAAATATTTGACTTGTTTAATGTGAGTAATATCCATTTTTCATTCAATTTCTTTCATTGTCTGTCATTGATCCAAGGAAATGAGCTTCCATGTACTAATCCAATGTACCTACCTATTTCAGGATCCTGAATTGGATTCAATAATATAAAAATTAAAAACTGATCAAGAAGATAAATGAATATTTAAGGTTCCGCACTACTTCTCTAGATGACACTAACGAAATAGCCTAAACAACATACAATTGCGAACGATATCGTGACAATATTACTCCTCAAGATTTGAGCATATAGTATGTTAGTATGTTATTATCTCAATTACTACGTTTTCAAAGTCCAAAAAATATCTTCAGTTATGCTGAAAACAAAAATTATATTTTGCAGCGCCCTCTATCGCATAGTATTGGGACCTTTTACTTCAAACTGTTCAAACTCTGTCTTGTCTGAGATGCGGGTACCAGATCATAGATCTAACCTTTGTATATATTAGTCTATATACAAAGATCTAACCTTTGTATATAGACTAAACCATATACAAAGATCTAACCTTATCTAGTAGCCGTTGTGTTGTTTGAAGTTCTCTACAAAGGGGTCACCTCTTCAAATAACGATTCAGGTAATCAAGCTCCACAATGTCGAAAGGATGACTTCGTTTTAATTCTCATGCATTGAACCTTTTTCTCATTATTTTTTATCTTTTTGGTGTTTCCCTACTATTGTGTTTATTATCTGCGGAGTTTTTGTATATAGTGTCGGTTTTGGGTAATCGCAAATACAATTTTAATTCCAAAATATCATTCATCGATTCCGCTAAATTATTATTTATTTGTAGGTATACGTTCCGATAATGAATCTTACCCACCTTTATATCAAGATGTGAATTGAAAAGAAAATAAAACTGCACTCTCAATTTTCATGTTGGTATTTTTTCATTCAAGAGCACCGCTTGTGACGCGTTTATCATGGTAGCAGAAAAAATTTCAAGTAGGCTATCCTTTCGTGTGTGAGCGATCATGTGAGGAATGAGCCAATCAAGTTAAGGTGTTAAATGTCACCTTTCACCTTACTGACATTTTTAGAGAAAACAGTTAAATGTTAAATGGACTTACACACTTAACACAAAATAAGGATCTAGTCCATCGCTGTGTTCTACTTTCATAGTGCTATATTCTTGATTCGTAAGGATATATTCAAAATTAACTGTATGGTGTTTTCGTGTGTATAAAGACAAAAAGTGCTAGAAAGTTATATTTGGTTGATCACCTGTTTTCTTCACATTCCATCACGATTTCGAATAATCGTACTTATTACTCATAATATTCTAAACAGGTAACAATGTGGATGCCCACCCATGTACAAGTCACTGGTATGTACTTACGAATAATTTATAAACTCTTCTTACCAAAACATTCTCAAATATTTTAAAAATATTTTTAATATGAATGTTTGTTTTAGTTCAAAAAGCAGAGGGACTTCTCGTCAAAGGTAAAAACAACACCAACGATTGTTTTGTTACGATTGCCTTGGGAAAAACAAAATATCAAACATCAGTCAAAGAGAAGTCTCCTCAACAAGTAGAATGGCATGAAGAATGTGAATTGTGAGTTATTATTCAAACATTTTATTTTTTTGTAACAAGTGTTTCAAATATCATTTGCTTGAAGTTCAAAGATTCATTACAACTCTCAATCTTTTATACTTATTCATCCCTGTGAAATGAATCGGTTATGTTTGTGCAAATTCTCGGCTTTTCCTGACTTACAAGGTTATAGGTATGATGTTGTAACAACATTTATTATCATTCTTTTCAAGATAAACCCAATTATTGTTGTCAATATTTACATTAGTGCATATAAAGTTCTGTCTTATCTTCTGCCAGTATATAAAACAGGAAGGATCAAATTTAAATAAAAGATATTTTGAATTTGGCTGAAATCATGTACAGAAATTCAAAACCCTGCAGTGTCATTCATATCATTAATTGTTGTTTATTAAGGGGAAAATTGCTGATTTGAATACTATAATATTATGAACTATTGTCAGTCTAAAGTTTCAGGTATAGGGTGACATTATAATTATCATTAATTATTTGATGGGATCGGCCTATACTTGATGAAAATCCATAACTTATACAAGAGACACGTTATTGTGCTTTTTTGTAAAACTGTTTGGTGAAAATCTCAGAATAAAGTGTTTTTGAATACACTTTTTCCTCATCAGAAGATAATGTTGCCTCTCGACATTCGTTTTGCTAACTAAGGAGATAGCTAAGATAGTTTTAGTCATCTCCTGATAATGCTAACTTAATAATAGTAGTAATAATAACAAAGGTCTTTATTTCCAAAAAATGAAATACAAAAAATATTCAACATGGTGGGAAAAAGCCTTGTTTATTCTCAAGTCTTGTTTAGCGTAATTTGCTTCGATAGACAGCATTTTATTCTGATAAGGGAAAAGTGTTTTCAATACATTAATTTCACACCAGAGGTTCCAAATACTACTTATCACATTATTTCCATAATTATTGGAGGGGTGTGTTGAAAAGAGGTAAAATAAAAGTAACTGTGAATGAAGATAATGGGCATGCATCCTGCTTACTTTCTTTTTCAATAACATTCACCTGAATAGTTTTTTTTGACTTAATTGAATGCTTCATATGCATGAGTAACGTAATTGTATCCATTTGAAACTCTAAGGATCTTTGACCTTTCAATGCTGACAAGTGACTCTATTTATAAACTGAAAGTTGTTATACCAGAATATTTATGAACATTGTTATCAATTTGAAATAGAGAATTTTTCACTCATTTCCATATTGCTTTGATAAAATTTTGCGACGACTAGTTTCCGGATCAATATAAATAGGTATATAAATACTGTGAACTAATTTTACTACATCATCACTTATTCATTTTTTTTCTTTTCCTTTGAATTTGTGAAAACTATATATCCATTTTGCGAATTTGAATTGAGAATAATTGATTTCAAACATTCAATTTACATTGCTGTGAAAGAGAATAATTGAATTAATCGACTAACAATATGATAATTATTGGTGGGATGGTAGCCTGGTGGGTTGACGTGGGTGGTTTGCTTCACTCATTCCATCCACCGCTGAGTTAAACGGTGGTTCGAACCGCAAGGCCGGACGATCGATTTTCACTTCCTATCGTCCAACCTGTGTTGGGAATCACACGTTAAAAGTTAAGACCTCGTTAATCCTTAGGTCGCACAAGTTTCTACTTTTGAGAGTTGTCGTTCGTAGGGGGGCGGCAGCTGGTTTATGAAACAGATTTTAACAGATTGTTTAACAGATGTGGTTAATTTTAATTATTCAGTTTGAAAAAGTGAAATCTTGCATATTGAATAGACATATCGATCAAAAGTGTTTTAAAAGAAAAGTACATCAGAAAAGCGTTTGAGGTCACTTGTTTGTTTTTATTGCAGACAAATTCTCAGCCTTCGTGCTATGCAAATTTTTGAATTTTAACGCCCATCACTGTGCCCTCTCACAATGGAACAATTGATGGTGGGAAAGTAAGAATATTAATTTATCTGCCATGAAAGATGCATTCATATAATTTCTGTCTGAATGAATATTTCCCACTAAGTAATAATAAAAACGTTTATTTCTATGAGACATACAATATGAATAAGACTTGTAAAAATTGTTGAAATATGAATAAACATTCATTAAAAAAATTCGATCATAAAAACTGTGACTTGATGTGAAAAAGATTGTATATTTAAAATTATTCATGCTAAAAATCTCACCGTAAAAAGGAAGACCTTGTTATTTCTTAGCTCGCACAAGTGTTGACTTGTCAAAAAAGCTCATTGTATGAATTCAGCACTATCTTTTATGAACTTGAATTAGTTTATATCATCATTGTAATATGAGTACTTGAAACTTACTTCTCAAGAGCAAATTTTCGAAATAAAAATGGGTAAAATGATGTATTAAAAAACACACTTTAATGTGAGATTTCCACTTGTGTGTATTATGACGCCCGAAGATGCTATTGTATAACAAAATACGTGTCGCGGTATTGTATTGTTTTTGAATACAATATAATGGATTTTCGTCAAGTATCGATCAGTTCTATCATATATTGGGGTAAAATACCATCCCCTGCAGTGGGGGGATGTTAGAATACCCCTGCAGGGTTAGGTGTCACCAGTGGAGGTAAGAATACTCATCCTAAGGTGTATGTATCCGTACTGAAAGGATGTATAACTCGGACAACACTCATAGTCACAAACGGAACCTTTTAGAGACACCGGGCTGCTTC
Source organism: Leptinotarsa rubiginosa (assembly GCA_015342145.1). Classification (NCBI taxonomy): domain Eukaryota; kingdom Metazoa; phylum Arthropoda; class Insecta; order Coleoptera; family Chrysomelidae; genus Leptinotarsa; species Leptinotarsa rubiginosa. Next base: position 5,372 of record WOGL01001402.1, read on the forward strand.
TCATCGTAGAAAGCCTTCGCACGGTAATGCGTGGCCCTGCCGTGATGGATCTCCTTTTCCTAACTACCCCACCCCTGAGGCTACAGAGGGGATGGGCGTCGACTAAACAACCCCAACTATCCTCCATATAACATCGAAACAAGAGCAAGAGATTCTCAGTTCTTCAACCCTTCGCAGGAGGTTAGGTGGTGCAGCCAGGAAACGACTCATTAACTTCTCAAGAGCAGGATATCTTATGAATATTATGAATCTGCAGCAGGAGCAGAATCTGCATCAGGAGAGGAAACAAAGTACCCTTGAGCAGGTCAGCATACGCTTACTCCTTAACTATGATTCATCAAAACCAGGGGTAATAAAGCTCTGCATGACTGAATCAGATGTATCCTCAGGAATAGCTGATTCACAGATGCCCTCATATGGGAAGGTTGCTGCAGTCATCAAAGGAATCCTGTACCTTGAACATCCAACAATCTCAATATTGAACAATCAACTATAATTTCTTCAGTATGTATGGCTGCCATAGAAGATATTCCAGAAGATAATCCATAGGTACGATTCCAGAGCTGCACATTCTGGCCTGGAAGGCTATAGGTTACCTATGAAGGTCGGTTGAGGAGAGCATCTTCTGGCTGGTGGGTACAGTTGGTACCATAGCACATTCTCTGTGTATGCCCTACGGTAGATCGAATCAGGTTTTCAGTGTTTGGCAGAGTATCACACTTGCCAGCTGACCTGAAAGATTACTCACCGAATAAAGTAATCAGCTTCGTTTAGAAGCTGGATGTCTTTGATCAAATTTGAATAGATGTGAGCTACAATAAACCCTTGCGGTTTGCAGTGGAAGTTCAAATAGTTGGATCTACTTGGCAGATGGTAGAATGAAATTTTTCTGGAAAATATCTGGTCTATATTTTTCTAAAGTCGACGTTGTGCCACCATCTCAGCTGTCATTCTCAAGATGAGTGTCGAATTTTTTTCCGGAAAAATAATTTTTCAATATATTCCTCTTCTTTTTTTTTCTGAACATATACTATCTGTTTAATTGATATTTTTTGAGCTAAACCTCATTGAAGGTTTGCAAAACTAGAAAAAAGCATTTATTGCCTTTATCACACTTTTGAGTATTGAAAACAACAAGCAAATAATAATGGTTTTTATTTCATCTTATATTATTTTTATTGGCATCAAAAAATAAAAGACATGATACAAAAACATCACATTTTGAACAAAATAACTTTAACTGTACTGAACGTCTATCTACAAATAATTAGACAGATCAAAATATTGATACACACCATACCATTGGACTGAGGGAATCTTCCAAATCACCGTGTATAAGATGTCACGAGTACAATTGATTTAAAAAGTATTTTCTAAGTAATTTTGACTAAAAACTTCAGAAGAAAAAGTTAGTAATCAGACGTTCTGCAATAGAAAAAACATTTAAGACCTAATAATATTTAACTTGGTTTCAATGCATTTTTTTCTACGATCCAAATGTTATAGCATTCAGAAGAGAAATCTCTTATATATTCCATTGATATATTTATTGAAATGTCAAGTGCTGTCGTTGAGGCTAATTTCAATGTTGGAATTTCAAATTCTCAGTAGGCAATTTATATTTAAAAATCAAATAATTTAGTTCTGGAGACAATAAATACAAGGAAGTTGTCACACCAGGTTTTTATAGTTTTACTACTTCGATAAATTAATTTAGCGTCATCTGTTAATCTATCTATCTATACTTATAGTTAAATGTGAAAGTCATTCACTTAACACTCACTCATTCATCTCTATTTCTCCGAACTGGTAAGTCCTAGGAAGCTAAAATTTGGTATATAGGTGCTGCTTAGGTGTTAGATGCGCACTAAGAAACGATTTTCAGATATTCCAACTGGGGCGCTCCCCGTGGGGGTAAAAGAAGCCCGTTTACATATGAAAATTACCTTTTCATCACTGTTTTTCCGTACCGCTATATTTTCGGAGGCTGAAAATTTGTATGTAGGTTCGTTTTATGTTGTAAATGTGCAATAAGAAAGGATTTCCAATAATTCCAACCGGGGCGCCAGCCACGGGGAAAAAGGCGCGTTCATAAAATAAAGTTACCTTTTCATCACTGTTTCTCCATACCGCTATATTTTCGGAGGCTGAAATTTTGTATGTAGGTTCGTTTTATATTGTAGATGTGCAATAAGAAAGTATTTTTAAATATTCCAACTGGGGCGCCAGCCGCGGGGAAAAAAGGAACGTTCATAAATTGAAGTTACTCTTTCATCACTGTTTCGCCATACCGGTATATTTTCGGAGGCTGAAACTTTGTATGTAGATTCGTTTTATATTGTAGATGTGCAATAAGAAACGATTTCTAAATACTCCAACTAAGGAGCCAGCCGCGGGAAAAAGGGGAGTCCATAAAACAACATTTTTTTTCATCACTGTTTCTCCATACCGATATATTTTCGGAGACTGAAATTTTGTATGTAGGTTCGTTTTATGTTCCAGATGTGCAATAAGAAAATATTTTTAAATGTTCCAACTAAGACGCGTTTATAAAATTATCTTTAATATATCTTTATCTTATTACCCATAATGTGAACAATTTGGCCCCTTACAGCATGTAATTTGAATGAATATTTTCGAAGATATTACACATTTAAATGCAGGGACGTTTGCGGCGGTACCGGGCCAATTTAATGTCGCACTTTCAATAGTAACCTCTAAAAAAACATGTTTATATTGTCCACTGAAAAAAAAATGTGAACTTGTATATAAAGACATTCTGTAGTATATTTAGTATCAGCATTGCACCCGTGCGGGGCGGTTCGCTAGTAAGGCATATTTTCCATATATAGTTAACAAAATTAAATCCAATGTCGACCTCAGAAAGCACACTACGTAAAGAACATTGGGAAGAACATTGATCATTTTTCAGATGATTTGTTTTATACTATCAAAACTTCTGACAAGAGTCCTTTATTTTTTAGACCTATACCAGACCAAGGCAACACAGCAGAAATAGTTCTGACAGCTTTGCATCATAATTATCTTGGAATAGACGAATTTTTAGGACGTGTGGCAATACCACTAAACACTTTAGACATTTATGAAAGACCTAAAAACAAATGGTATACTTTGCAGAGTAAACAAGGTAGGCCCTTAGAACAAACACAAACAATCATCATTTGATGTAAATTAATTTGAATATATCTGAAATAAGGAATTTACTCATGTGCCATTTCCTTTAAAAGTTTTTTTATTCTAGTAATACGGTTTCTTTCATTTGGTTTCATGTTTTTGAGTTACTCGTTTTTTAAATATTTTAGAGAGCTAGTTATTTTAAAAATAGATTTTCCTTTTTTAAATATTTTCGAAAACAACAAAAACATTACCTTTGTGTATAACAAAGTAATCCTGGCCTGATTGAACAACTTGAATTAGTAAACGGGACTTCCTTTAACTTACTCACCCTTATCATTCAGGAAAAGAGGGAAAAAAGAAAGAGAGAGGCCGCCTAGAGGTGAAAATAGGCTTTACAGTCAAGGCAGGTAGTTTAACAAATTTAAATAAAAAAGAAAAACACAAATCTTCCCTCTCTCAAGTGGCACAGTCTGTGGGAGGAAGCCTTATGAGCCTTGGAACTGCTGAAAAGAGAAAAGGCATTAAGAAGTTTGCCAAATCGATTGGATCCAAAATGAACTTGAAAGGTAAAAAGAAAGACGGCGGATGCGAGTACGAGGGGTCTTCCATTGGAAGCGTCGGCAGTTTGAACATCAGAAGCGGCAATTTAGAGAAGTTCAAAAGTAGGCAGACATTGGAAGATGCCGACCCAGGGGTTGTTAGCGACGATGACGAGTTCACAGTAAGTAAAATCCTGAAAAAAATGATCATGATCGAGGCTTTCAAATTATTATTAAAAAAATACTTCTGGATAATACCGCGACGATTATTAGAATTTATTTTTCAGTTAGAAGGTGCAAACACTTCGAATTTATCTAAAATCTTTTTATTTCTGTTTCAATATTCATTTCAGTTCGACGATCTATCTCACAAGAGTTCAGCAAGTTCTATAAGTCAGTCTGCAACTAACAGAACCGTTTCGCCAGTTATTAAGACATCCTCAGTGGAGAATATTGCACCCTCTGAAATCCGCAAAGCAAGCTTAGGGGTCGTTCTTCCTCCTGTCAAACCTCCCAGAATTGATCAGAAACCCCCACAGGATGAATGGGAATCAAAACTTGTTGGAAATAAGCCTAGAGGTTGGTCAATATATTTTTGATATCACGCTTCAGAAATGCCGCTGCTACTCATGCAAATGTTCCTATATCTCCAGTCACCTTGCAAACTGAATGATAAATATTACTTTGGACCTTGAGTCATTGTTGGTCAGTTTAATGATTAAAGAATCAATTTCAGAGTGAAATTATTGTTTGTGCCTGCTATAGGCTATTTTTTTAAGGTTAGTAGGGATATTTGAATGAGAAGTAATTTTTCTCATATGACGTGTGTTCAGAAAACAATGGACATTTTTTAATATGAAGGGTTTGGAGAGTACGATTGTCATTTTTTTTTTCATTATGTTGGTATAGATGCCCCTGAAGTGTGAATAAAGTTTATGAAAGTGTGTGAAACGTTAACAAAGGCCTATGGTGAGTCTGCTATGAGTTAAACATGAATTTATAAGTGGTATACGCGTTTCCATGATGACCGTGGAGACATTGAAGATGATGAACGCCCAGGACACCCCAGCACATCAACAACTAATGAAGAAGGAAAAAGTGAAAGAAATAGTTATGAACAATCGTCGAATCACAATCAGAGAAGTTGCTGATATTGTTGACATATCGATTGGCTCACGCCATGAAATTTTTTCGAAGGTTTTGTGTATGAAATGCTTGGCAGGAAAATTTGTTCCAAAATAGTTGAATTTTGAACTGAAACAGCGGTGAATTGAAGTTGCTCAGGAGTCACTAAATGAAGTCAACGATGATGCTGAATTACTAAAACTTATTAAAGCAGGTGACAAAACATGAGTTTACAGATATGATATCGAAACTAAGGCTCAATCTTCCCGGTGGTGCCAAAAAAAACTCGACAAGTGCGGTCAAACTTGGTTATGCTTATTGTATTCTTCGATTTTAATGGCACAGTGCATCATGAATTCTCTCCACCATGTCAAATGTCAATGAGGAGTACTATCTACAAGTTCAGCGCCGTTTACGTGAAGCAATCCGAAAAAAAAAAACGCCTGGATTTGAAAAAATAATTCATGACTTTTGCACCACGATAATGCACCTGCTCACATTTCATTGCTTGTTCGTGAATTTTTGGCCAAAAACAATACTGTAACGATATCTTAGCCTCCCTATTCGCCAGAGGAATGGCTCCTATTTCCAAAAATAAAGCATAGATGACATTGAAAGAGCATCACTGAAGGCTATCCCAAAGAGCGAGTTTGAGAAGTGTTTTGAGGATTGGGAGAAGCGCCGGCACAAGTGCATAATACCTAATGGGGATTATTTTGTAGATAACATTAATGTAGAATAATTTTTTTTTCTAAAAAACAAAATTCTCGTTATTTTCGGAACATACCTCGTGCATCTCATAGATTTTAAACTTGTTGACTTTCAGAAAGGTTGAATTCATGTCTTTTTTAATATTTCACTGTCTTTATATAATTTTTTTATTTAATTGCATTCTTCTGATAACTAATTTCAGATGTAGTATTCTGCATATAAATTAGAGATTTACTTCTATTACATCTTAAAATTATTATCATACGAAAATAATAATAATGACAAATCGTTACAGTACCAAAACACTTCTCTCACACACCTGAACAGAACTGTAATAATCTTCTCGAGACACATTTCATCAGGAGATGAATAGTAGCAGCAAATGGCCAAACTTTGAAAGGCCAATGAAATGTTAAGACTTGATTGCTTTTTACCATCTATATTTAATTTTTAATCAACAAAGTTGACATCATCAGAGAGTATAAATCTTCTCCAACTTTGCTACTAAAAGTGCATCATGAAGAATGTATTCCAACATGAAAGAAGTGAGATATATAGTAGCGTATTTCCTGATAACGCTAACTTTGTTGTTAACACAGTTCTG